>JBBBDQ010000373.1:600000-862500 GCA_037127315.1 Ascarosepion bandense
ATATATTTTAAGGTACTTAGCTTAATCGTTGAATAGAGTCCTTGAAATTCAGAGTTGTCATTAGAGGATGATAATATATCAGCATGTAGTTTGACACAGGCATTATTCAGATGTGTGGTACTTTGCTTTTCTCTCTCTCTCCCATTTTTTTTCTGACTCCAACTGTCACTGACTGATCAAGAACATTAATAAGTAGGTCAGCTTGGTCACATGGTCAGCTCAGAACTCAAACTCATTTTTGGGTGAAAAGAAATATGACACTGAAAGGTCATTGAAAGTTCAATTTATCTTTTGTAAATTACTCTCTTTTCATTGATTTTTTAAATATTTCACAGCTACTGTGAAATATTTAAAATTTTATCTTAGTCTTTTCCTCAACACAAAGCCAATCTTTTTTTTCTATTGGTCAAAAAATAGATTTTTCGCACTGGCTCACAAATTTGAAAATAGTGAAGAAAAGAAAGTTATTTTTATTTTGTATTCAACCACAGTAATTTAAAAAAACAAACTTTGTTCAGTCTATTCTTTTTTTTTTCTTGTTACTTCAATTTAAAGTTATTGAGTATCATTAATTGTTCAAATGAGGACATTACTTTTGAATAATGTAAACTATGAATATTCTTTTTGACTGTGGAGCAATGTTAAATGAGAAATCTCCAGGATTAAACTTCATAAAACAATTTTGATATGTTCAGTCATTTATAGTACATGAACCATACAACATTTCTTTATTATCTTATTTTGTTGGAGTCACTTATTTAATTTACTTTTAATAAAAGTAGAGCATAATATGGAAAAACTGTTTGTTTTTTTCTTTTACAGTATAAAGAAAAATTACACCAATTTAGACAATTTTCTTTTAAAAGCATTTTGATATTATGACAAGATCAATTTTTTTAAATGAAGGTATTTTTCTTCTTTTATCTTTTTTTTTTTACTTCTTTCATTTTTCTTTTCATTTCTTGCTTCTTTCATTTCTTCTTTGTTTATTACTAACTAGAAGACTTACAACATATCATGTTGAGACACTAGTTCTTGTACAATCACCAAAGTTAAGCAAGGTTGAGCCTAGTCAGTACCTAGATGTGTGACCACTTAGGGTACCTGGTGCTGTAAGCTTGGATGTGCAGGTGGTGTAATGGATAAAAACTAAGAATTGGAAATCAGGGAGCTGAGTTCCAATTTCAGTCATGTTTGTTATATTCACTTATGCACAAATACCTCTTCCCCTCCCAGCTATGGGTTAAGTAGTAGGACTTGCATCAGTAAATGCTTATTATTTCAAAATTCAATATAAAAACATTTTCTGGCTTTAAATAACCTGCAAAAGTTTGATAAGTGATAAAAAATTTTAAATGTGGATATTTTTCTTCTTTCATTTCTTTTTGTTATTCATTCATTTCTTTTTTCTTCTTATCTTTCTTCTATCATTTCTTTTTACCTTTCGCTTTTTCTTTTATTTTTTGTTTTTATTTTTCTTTTGACTATCATTTCTCTTTCTTTCTTCATCACAAACTAGAAATGATATACACTTTTTGCTAGCTGACTAGACACATTTATCAAATCGTTTTTGAGACAATTTTTAACTAAAAAATCAAAGTTTTCTAGTATAACACAAAATACCAAAATAGTACATTATAGTTTTCTTCTCTAATTTTTTTTTTTTTTTTTTTTCAGTCTCAACAATCAGAATTTGATATTCGATTGGACAAATTTGCTGCAAAATTCTCTCGGTTAGTAAACAACTGTTTTACTCTTTGAATTACATTTAAAATTTGTACTACAGTATATTAATTATTTAAATTATGGTACTTTACCTTTTCTGGATTATTAATTAACTTATATTGTTATATTACATTATAAAAACATTAATACAAAATTTATTCACTTAAAATTACTTTTTAATTCAGTTTTCTAAAAAGATTTGGGACTGACTGATTTTGACAACAATTTCATAAAATTACTATGATTATAATAAACTGCTTTCTTTGTATGAAAGACTTGTGTCTAGAGAAATTAAAACTTAAAAGAAGACAACAAGGTAAAGGTTTATAAAGCCATGTTGCTGCTTACTCTCCTCTCTGGTGTAAAATCTTTGGGTAATGCGCCTCTTTGAATGCTTTTATCAGTACTGCCACCTAGCCATTTGTAGCATGGTATGCAAATGAGATACACAAATAGAGTGAACCTCAGGTACTACGGAAAAGGAGAAATCATGTAGCTTCTTACAAGATTTGCACATCACAACAATGGCATTGTCGATAGGATGTATGACTACGCTCAATAATCTGGAGCATGTGGAGACATGGATTAGATGCTTGACAGCACCAAGAACATTGCCGAAACCCTACCTTTTCCCATTAGGCCCCCAGTATTTTAATTCATCTGTTATTTGTTTCATTCAGCCCCTCCAGCAAGGATAATCTAAAGAAGCTTGAGTGCCTCCAAGGATTTATTATAAGTGGACATAATCTTAACAATTTACTCAGCTTCTGGAACGCGTTCTTTGCCATACCAATTCACCTTCGGATCTCTGTGTCGCATTTTCCATCTCCTGTTAGAACACTTCCTAGGTATTTAAATTTTTGTACTTGCTTGATTCTGGTATCCCCCACCTGTATTTGGCGCTTTAGGTTGCACCTTTTGCTGATGACCATGCATTCACTAGAAACAAAGAAAAGAGTGCTGGATTGCTATGTGATATCAGTTCTTCAATACGACAGTGAATGTTGGACAATATCATCGAAAATGAGGACAAAACTGGAAGCAGTGGAAATGTGGTTCTACAGAAGAATGCTGCAGATATCATGGACTGAGCATGCAAGCAACAATGAGGTGTTGGAAAGAACGGCAACAAAAAGGAAATTAATACTGAGCATCAGGAAGAGACAACTGAAGTTTCTGGGACATGCAATAAGGAAGGAGAGCTTGGAGAACCTGATACTGACCTGCCAGATAGAAGGAAAGAGAGACAGAGGAAGGCAGCGGATAACATATTTGCAGGGCCTGATCAGGAGGATGATGGAACGGAGGTTGCCAAGAGTAACAGGAGCAAACATACTAAGAGCCACAAGGGATAGGGAGACGTAGAGAAGAATCTTAACAATAGAAGATACACTGATGACACTGTGTTGATGGCCAACTCAGAAAGAATACTACAATCCGTGATATGAGTACCAACTGCAGCCAGGAATCTTTCCTCCACAAAAATTCTCCTGACATCCTAGTGCTTTGTGAAACCAATCTTAACCCCTCAATCCTCTCCTCTGACTTCTTGATTCCTGACTACCTTCCTCTCTTAAGGAAGGACACCATTGTCCTTATGCAGGGTCTGGGGGTTTACGTCAACAAACACCTCCCTCTCACTAGGGTGACTTCTCTTGTATCCCCTGATCACTCATACATGTGTCTCTGTTTTTCACTTCTAAAATCAGTTAGCTATTTTTTCTTTCTATACCGTTTCTCTTCCTCTGTCAACAGTTCCTTTCTAGACAGTATCTCTGATAATATAAATTAGGCTACTTCCTCCCACCCGTTTGCTAACATATTTGCGTTCAGTGATTTTAATGCCCACCATGCCAAGTGGCTGAAAAACCCTATCACTGATCCTGCTGGCATTCATGCCATGAACTTTTCAATCAAGTGGTGGATTTCCCCATACGCTTCCCCAGTATCTTTACAGGACATGCTTCTCTGCTAGATCTCTGCTTCACTTCTATCACTGACTCCTGCCAAGCCATGCAGCTTTGCCCTCTTAGAAACTCTGATCATGCTGCCATTTCCATTAATATCTCTCTCTACTCTCACTCAGGATGTGCATTGTGGTGCATTGGATATTGGCTTGAAATGAGAAATCGGGGAGCCAAGTTCGAATTCCAGCTGAGTTCATTGATTTCACTAACACACAAATACCCCTGGGAAAGGTATTAATCTGCCTATTCCTTCCAGTTATGGGTTAAATAACAGCACAGATTGGGTTCGATAGCCTTGGTCGGCAACCAGTCTACCGCAGAAAGCAATGGCAACCTACTGCATGATAATCTCTTGCCCAGTCAGTCATGTCTCTTTCGAGACATGATCACCCAAGTATGTATCACATATAGCACTTAACTGACTGACTCTCCCCAAAAACCTCCTACCAACAGAATTTATTCATACTATCAAAGAGCAGACAGGGATTTGTTCTGTGATTTTTTTTTTTTTTTTTTTGTGACATGCTTTTGGAAAAAGTGTTTAGCCTCCCTGTTGCAGACTACACCTCTGAGGTCTCCTCTAGGGCAAAAGCTGCCATCAATGCTTTCATCCCAGTCAGAAAGTTCCATCTTAAACCTCATTTGTTCCACTGGTTCTCTTCTGCCTGCTCTGCTGCCGTTGCTCACAGGAATCACTTCTTTTGGATCTATCGAAGCCACGTGTCTAACCATAATAAGCGCCTATTTGCCACAGCTTGTAATGAGGATAAGAGGAACCTAAATGATGCTAAGTTGTTGTTTGCTGATAGAATGAAGCAGCATATAGTAACTTAAAAGTTCAGCTCCAAAGACTACTGGCAACTCTACAAAACTGTGTTGAACAACAGAAAATCCTCCATCCCTCCTTTAATCAATAAATTTGAGGACTTCACAGACACAGTGGACAAGGGTGAGTGCTTTGCTTGCAGATTCTCCTCTATCTCTACCCAGCTTCCCTCCTAAAACTGAGGGACATTTACATAATACCCTCTCTGGTCTCTAATATAATTTCAAAGCTTTAAACCCTATGAGGCAAATGGAGGTGACAGAATCCCAGTCATTAACTTGAAGAAATGTGCCCCTGAACTCTCTTCAGTCTTCTCCAAACTCTATGATTACTGCCTGCCTCTCTGCTTCCTCTTTTCCTGCCTGCTGGAAATCCTCTTGTGTGGTACCTGTATTTAAAAACACTGGAGAACCCTCAGACCTTCTAATTATTGCCCTATCAGCCTCCTACCAATTTTCAGCAAAGTGTTTAAGGCTACCATCGATGTTGAAATAGTTCAATATCTCACTGCTTACAACCTATTTTTCGACAAACAGTATGGCTTTCGCTTTGCCAGGTCTACCTCTGATATGCTAATGACCATCACTGAGTACATATACCAGGCTCTCAATAAGAACAGCAAAGCTCAAGCTGTTGCTCTGAATATTTCCAAAGCATTTGATAGAGTCTGGCATGCTGGCCTTCTACGCAAACTACAGGGCTATGGTATAACTGGGCGCTTGTTTGATCTAATTCAGTCATGCTTTTCAAATCACGTAATGAAGGTAGAATTGAATGGGCATGCTTCCAGATTCTATCACACGAATGCAGGTGTCCCCAGGGATCTTTCCTAGGTTTGACACTCTTTCTGATCTTCATCAACAATCTCCTTGATGTGATCAAATCCAAAGTAGGCATTTATGCTGATGACACCACCATTTACTCATGCCCCGGTAAGAAATCTGTAAGGCGGACAAAGATAACCTTGCTGCTGGTCTTGAAAAGGACATCCAATTGGTGGTAAACTGGGGGAAAAATGGCTCATAAATTTGAATGCTTCCAAAAAAAGCTGCTATTCATTAACTACCATAGACAGTCTCTCCTGCCTGCTATCAGCATGGATTAAGCTAGTCTCCCTGAAAGCAATACACTGTGCCTTCTTGGTCCCAGCCTTTCACCCGACCTCAAGTGGAATGACTACATTGAATCAATAGCTAAATCTACTGCTAGGAAGGTTGGGTCATTGTGTCGGGTGAGGAAGTTTTTCTTAACTGAATCCATCTTACACATATACAAATCAATCATCTGCCTATGCATCGAATGCCGTTGTCATATCTGGCTGGGCACCCCTTAACAGGATCCAGAGAAGAATCTACAATGTTATTGATCTCAACCTGGCAGCTTGACTCCAGTCTATTTCTCACCGACGGGATGTGGCTTCTACAAATACTTTAACGGCTTCTGCTTTAACTAGCTTAGCTCCCTGGTGGCCCCCATATGAATTTACTCAAGCAACTAGACTGATAAGGTCCCACTCTTTTACAGTCAAAACAACCAAATGCAGCTGCCATTTCTACTCCTACAGCTCCTTTTCTCACACTTCCTGCCTGTGGAACTCTCTTCCATATAATTGCTTCCCTGATAGCTACAATCTCCAGGAATTTAAATGTAACATCAATTGCCATCTCTTATCCCCTTGACTCCCATCCTTCTTTTATCCTTTCCCTAACACCCACTGTATCTTGTTATTTTCACTTTTCACTATACTCTCACGCAACTCTCTTCACACCAGTAATCCCATCCTTCTCTTAACTATTCTCTGACACCCCCTGTAACTGGTTGCTTTTTCTCTTCCCTCTCTTCTTATGCAAACCCGGGCACACCAGTGGCAGTACTGCCTTACTCGGGGTGAAACAATTATTCAAAAGAGAAAAGAACCTCCTAAACAGGGTAGTAAAAGAAAGCAAGAAAAAAAGACTGACCATTAACTTCAAGAAGGTGGAAAGCATGGTCATCAGCAAGATAAAAAGCCCAAAATTTGAGTTATAAATTGGAGTTGTTAACATCAAACAGGTGTGGAAGTTTAAATATCTGAGAAGTGTTTTAACAGAAGATGGCAAATGCCACACTGAAATTTGAATACACATTGGATTAGCAAAAGAGGCATTACAAAAGATAAGCAAAGTGCTAGAAAACAGAAAAATTTCATTATAATCTAAGCAGGGAATTAAAACTGCAAATGTGATTTTTCAAAGGGTTAAAACCACAAGTGTCATTTTTTTAAAGGATTTTCAAAGAGCAAGTTATTTATAGTGATTTAAAAAACACTATGTTAACAGGATAAGATTATTATTGGTGTTATTAATGGCAAAGAACTAAAATGGAAAACTTGTATGATATTGAAGAACTTATAAAATGCTGGATTAACAATTAACTAAAAAATATTATGCATAAAAATGAAAAAATATAATTTTTGGGATATTGTATATCTAACAAAGCATATCACCAGACCAGTTAATAATTGAAAAAATATTAAAAACTGAAGTACCTTAGAACAAAAAAAATTGGAATCTTTCTTAGGACTTGTAAATTTCTATAGACAATATATAGAGCAATACTCTGAATTGATAGAACCTTTTGCTGCTATAATGAAAAAGTGTCTGGAATTTATTTGGATAAAAGAATAACAAGTGGCGTTTGAAAATTTAAAAGCTGTTCTAGCAAAGGAGCCAGTTGTAAAAATATTTGACACTAGAAAAGAAAAACTATTACTAACTCACACAAATAAACACTCAATTTCAGAAATATTAGCTTGGGATGGACATCCTATTATGTACCTTTCGGGAAATTTGTCCAAAGCTAAATCAAACTGCTCAAAAATTGAAAAAGATGCCTTGATCATAATATGGATGACAAATAGTTTGTCAGTTTTTAGTTAGAAAAGTTGAGAAGATAATTAAAAAAGAAATACATTGAAAAATCATGTTTTAAAATAATTCCAAGGAGAATAAAACCCAGAGTTAACTAGAAAAAATTCAGTAAGATCACGCAAAACCAAAACTACTGTCCTTCCCCACTTCCTGCTGATAATGAAACCATTAACTATATCCTCAAAGTAGAAGATATGTTATCAATAAAAGAAAACCCAAAATAACAATTATAATTTCTCTGGGGAAAAAGAACATCTATTTTGAATCAACCACTTACAAAAAAATCCTCAGACAGAAGAAAAAAAACTTATGATTTTGAAGAGAGTGGAAATAAATTTCTTTCCTTTTCTTTTCAAGTCTTGAGTGGTCTGGCTGATAAAGAAATCACAGCATGAGATGGAAAAGAAGGAAGAGAGAGAGATTAGCACTACCCATGTTCAGCAGTAGTGTGAGATGAGATGTGAAGAGAGTTGGAGTAAAAAGGGGTGGCTTGATTTCAGAAAGGGGCTAGACAACCCTAAATTTGGAAAGCCAGTTGAGTAAAGATACTTTGAGAATATGGAATTTTAGAAATGGAGGGATGCAAGGGTAGAATACTACCAAACCCAAACCCTGGTCAATCTTTACTCCTACCAGATGTAGGAGTCCATATTAAGCTGGAGAATTTGGGACAGCAGACAGATAAGATCAAAACAGAAGAAGTTTGAGTGATCAGATTGAGAGAAAACCAAAGAAACCTCCTAATCAAGACTTTGTGCCTGCCATGAAGACCAGAACTTAAAAATTTAAGTTACTAATAACAATAGCTACAGACTCCAGAGGAAATCCCAGTATCATTTGATTTTAAGTGGGAAGAATTAAAACCACTGTATACAACAGTCAGTTAAGTGCCATATGTGATACATGCTTTGGGTGATCATGTCTCAAAAGAGACATGACTGACTGGGCAGAAGATTATCCCTCAGTAGCTTGCCATTGCTTTCTGTGGTGGACTGGTTGTGAACCACGGCTATAGAACCCAATGTGTCTTATTATTTAACCCATAACTGGAGGGAAGAGATGGATTAATACCTTTCCCAAGGGTATTTGTGTGTAAGTGAATGCATCAAATTCAACTAGAATTCAAACTCAGCTCCCTGATGTGTTGTTCTGAGTCGATATCTACTG
This sequence comes from Ascarosepion bandense, assembly GCA_037127315.1. Taxonomy (NCBI): domain Eukaryota; kingdom Metazoa; phylum Mollusca; class Cephalopoda; order Sepiida; family Sepiidae; genus Ascarosepion; species Ascarosepion bandense. The sequence goes on from JBBBDQ010000373.1 coordinate 608,595, forward strand.
CACCACAACACACCTGTATACAACAAATCATAGATATACCAACTCATTGTTACATTTTTAACCTAAGTTAATTTTTTATTCCAAAGAACTGTTTCCTTCTGTGTAACTTCCAATGGTTGAACAGCACTAACTTCAGTTTGCCTCAGAAGTGATCTTTACACCGTTAGAAATCAAAAACAGAACATGGCAGAAAAGTGAATGGTATTGAACAGACAAACACCAGTTGAGTCAAGTGGAACGATGTCACCAACATGATACCAGCTGCAGAATAAGCAACACGTTACTGAGTTAGGAGACAGCTAGATGTAACTATGGTGGCCTGAAGGAACTTGAAGACCAACGCAGGTCTTGGGGCTAGACTATTGGTTGCTGCTAACCATAACCAACCAATGGCATCATACCTTTAGAATTTATCTCTAAACTTATTTATAAATGAAACTTTGTCTGTGTGTGTGTGTGTGTGTGTCCGTCCGTTACCTATAGACTCCAAAATGGCTGAACCGATTTTCTTGAAAATTTACACAGTTGTGTAAAGTGTCTGCGAGTGTTCTTAGCTAGGTTTTGTGTCGAGGTACCCCCTGATAAATATCGAAAATCAATAATCGAAAAAATCGGGTTATAGAAGGAGTGGTCTGATTTTAATCAAATTTGATGTACTTATAGACAAAGATGTAAGAAACGATATTCAGAAGTTTCAAGGTTGCAGTTCTTACAATAGTGCAGAAAATTGATAATATATATATATAAAAGGCAAGATGTTTGTGTATGTGTCTGTTTATCTTCCTGTATGTCTGTATTTTTTTCAGCCCTTTTATTTTAGTTTTTGCTTCAGGTTTTGCTCTAAGTAGTTTTTGCTTGGGTATAATTGTAGTTCTTAGTCTCAGCCATGATACCATTTACTCAGGGGACTTATTTAGCCTTCAAAATTCAGTTTACAATGAAAAAAACTTATTTGATATCGATACCAGAAAATCAAAATTTGACTTACATCCATTCATTTTTCTTTTAGTCTACAGTTTCGCTTTAACTGGAAACAACTATTGCTTTTTAGTTTTTCGTGCCAATATCCAAAGAGTCTGAGCTCCAGGATCATGGATTAGTTTTAAAGCTTTCATTACACCTGAGCAATGCCGGGCTATACTGCTAATTTAATCCTAAGAAGGAATTTCTTAAGGTAAAGTCATCTTGAATTTTGCTAATGGTATTTGATTTTGATATTGAGTATGTGAAAGGCAATACCATTCAGCATGTAGATGCTTTGTCGAGATTGAGGTTCATTATTTCTGAAAGTAAGAAAGAGGAGAAAAAAATTTGAAGATACTTTCTTACACTGGGTCAAAACTGATGTTTTGTTGATAGACAAATTAGCTGAGGATACAAAGCAAGATCCCATATTGGACAGTATATTGTTCAGGATAAAAGAATAAGTGGAATAATTGCTCATTGGCAGAAAGGTGTTTTAAAGAGATTTAATACAAATTGAACTGTTGTAAAGAGTAATTTATGATGGAGACATTGCAGATTCTTCTTTGAAGAACTGGATGTTGTCAGTTTGGTAGACAAGATTTTGTTGGCACATTCTGGCATTTTCTTTAGAACATTAGAATTCTAATTAACCTAAAGTGTTATCATTTGCTGAAAAGTTACATGGAGCAAGAACACACTGGAAATTAATATATCAGATATTTATACATTATCATTATAATTAATATTTTGTGCAAATTAAATATTTTGTACCCACTTTAAGAGAGCCTCTCATTTGAAAATTGGAAAATTTAATAAAAAATTAAATTTAGTTGAATTTAACAAAATTTTTTTGGATAAATTCTTGATCCCTAAATATATCACATACACATCTCCTGAAAAGTAGATAGAGAGATTACTTTTTCTTTTCTTTTTTTTTTATAACTGTTTCGCTCCAAGTTAGGCAGGACTGCCACTGGTGTGCAGCAAATTACAATGAGAGAAAAAGGTAAGAAAAAAAAAACAAGGTTCACAGGATGTCAAAGAAAGGATAATAGAAAGATGAGAATCAAGGAGATAGAAGATGGTAATTGACATTGCATTTAAACTTTTGGTGAATGTAGATATCAGGGAAGCAAGTATTCGGAAGTAAGTTCTACAGATGGGAAGTGCAAGAAAAGAAGCTGATAGAGTAGAAGTGGTAGTTACATTTGACTGTTTTGACAGTAAAAGAGAGGAATCTAGTTACTAATCTAGTAGCACAAGTGAATTCATATGGCCAGAGTACCAAGGAATGAAGCTTGTCAGAACAGAAGCCATGAAAATATTTATAAAAAAGACAGAGGGAAGCTACGTCCTGATGGTGAGAAAGTAACTGAAGTTGGACTGCTAAATCAGGATCAGTTACGTTGCAGACCCTTTTTTGAATTTTGTCAAGAATCATAAGATGAATAGCAGGAGCACCTGACCAGATATGGCAACAGTACTTAATGCACAGACGAATGGTAGATTTATAAATGTGCAAGATCAATTCAGACAAGAAAAACTTTCCAGTCTGACACAGTGACCCAACCTTCTTAGTTGTAGATGTAGCTGGTGATTTAATGTAGTCATTCCACTGAAGGTCGGTCAAGAGAGTGAGGCCAAGGAGGCACAGGTTATTGCTTTCTGAGAGACTAACATTATCCAGACTAATGGAAGGTAGAAAAGCTTCTCTATGGTTATTAAAGGTGAGAAGCTTAGTTTTGGATGCATTGAAATTTATGAGCTATTTCTTACTCTGATGCATCACAGATTGGAGGTCCTTTCCAAGAGCAGCAGCAAGGTTTACTTTGTCAGCCTTGGCAAATTTAAAAGACTGTCTACGAAACTCTGGAATCAGGGGTGCTGAATATAACATGAATCAGCTAAGTGACAAATTTAATATTTGTATTAATCTCATATATATATATATATATATATATATATATATATATGGGGGGGGGGGTATAGTAAAGTTGCATACCCTAGGAATAATTTATTGAAAGTATAATGAAAATTTTATTTCCGAGGTATGTGTTATATGTGCTCTTCAAAATGTCTTCCTTCATTTTAAAAACACATTTCAATTCTGTGCCTGCATAATTCATTAACATGTCTAAGAGTTTCCTCTCTCATTTTACTGCATTTGTATTTAATTCTTTAAGTTACTCAATATTTCTTGGACACATCTGATAAACAACTGATTTCAAATGGCCCCATAGGAAAAATAAAAGCAAAACATGATTAATTAATTAACCACTATGGTGCATGACTTATGCCTCACCCAGTGTGTATGTGTATATATATATATATATATATATATATATATATATGTGTGTGTGTGTGTGCACTATATACAGTACAGTAAAAATCTTTTGTAAAAAAAAGACGGAAGCTGATGATAGTTCGCCTGAAATAGGCCTAAACTTCCAATTCACCATGAGATAACATGTCTGCCTGAATTTTTCTTATATATATATATATATATATATATATATATATATAAATTTCTAAAGAAGCAATGGATTTATTTATTTATTAATCTGACAAATTTTATCATTTGAATGTTATTTTCAATGAATACTCATATTTGTGTAGACACTCTGTTTATTTATCAAACAGTATATTTATTTTTGTCTAATCACCTGAATATTTGAGAAATCTGACCGGCTGCAGTCACTCTCTCACCGGTGTGATGTGGCTTCCCTGTGCATCTTCTATAAATACTTTCACGGCTTCTGCTCTGATGAACTTAGATCACTGGTGCTCCCTAGGTACGAATTTTCACGAGATACTTGATTAGCAACTAGGTCCCACCCTTTTACAGTGAAACCAATAAAATGTAACCATAATTTCTACTCCAACAGTTTCTTTTCTCGCACCTCCAGACTGTGGAATTCCCTTCCACATATTTGCTTCCCTGACAGCTACAATCTCCAGGAGTTTAAATGTAAGGTCAATAGACACCTCCTAACACACTAACTCGCACACATTCCCTCAAACACTCTTCCTATGTACCTCCTTACTCGTCTATCACCCTCCTTCTGACATTTCCTATATCCAAACGCTCTCTCAGCACCTTCCCCTATGTAACTCCCTGCGCTATAGTGGCAATGGAATGCCTTTCTTGGGGTGAAATGATTAAAAAAAAAAAATTAAAAGAAAACTATGTGCTCTCTGGCAGGATTTGATCATGTGTTCCCATTTGCAGGTGAAACTGTTACTATATCTGACATGTTTTAGACTGATTTGGCCACAATTCAATATGGTGTTTAATAAGTAAATGGAGCATCTACTTAAATATGAGTATCCACTATGTGTAGGCGATAAAATCTATCAGATTAATAAATAAAAAAAATACATTACTTTTTTAGAAATTACTTTGTTTTTGATCTGAGAAAGATTTGTGTTTTATAAGACAGTAGTCAACTTTACCTGATCAACAAAGCATTCTGTGGCTTAGTCAGTCTAGAGAATGTTGGATCTAACAATGGTTTCTCCTGAAAAGAGGGATGCAGATTTGAATCCTGACAGGGAACCCAAATTTTTCTTTAAAATTTCTTGATTCGGTCTGGTAGACAGAAATAAATATGATGTTTAATAAATAAATGGTGTGTCTACTCAGATATGAGTATCCATTAAAAATTACATTTAAATGGTATGTAGTTTTTGCGGATGTGCATTGTGGTGTAGTGTATATCGACTCAGAATGAGAAATTGAGGAACTGAGTTCAAATTCCAGTTGAATTCCTTGCATTCACTTACGCGCAAATACCCTTGGGAAAAGTATTAATCCATCTCTTCCCTCCAGTTATGGGTTAAATAACAAAACAGAGTGGGTTCTATAGCCTTGGTTGGCAATCAGTCTACCATAGAAAGTAATGGCAACCTACTGTGGGTCCTGGGTATGACGGTAAACTGCATCTAGCAGCAAGGCCTTTGATTGGGAGGTTGTGAGGAACATGGAACCACCTCTTAGTTGTTGTTGTTCCCAGGTCTATGGGCAAATAGTTAACCCCCAAACTGGGGTCAAAACACTATGAAAGTATAAAAATAGACTTTTTATAGAAATATATACATAAAAATAGACTTTTGTAGAAAAATATACATTTTTGAAGGAAAAATATTACCAACAATACATTTTTGAAGGAAAAAAAAATTATTGCCAGCAATACATTTTTGAATACAAAACAAGAAGACATCTTCAGTTTTCTAAAATAAAAAAATAAAAAATTTTCATAAAAATCTGACTAAATCAACCTTCTCATTATAACTAAACATTAAAAAAAATTACCTTAAAATCCACTTTTTTGGCATTAAATAACCCACAGAGATTGATATGCCATTAAACAAAAATCAAACTACTGCGAGATAATCTTCTGCCCAATCAGTCATGTCTCAAAAGAGACATGATCACCCAAGTGTGTATCATGTAAGGCACTGACTGACTGATATATAATGTTGAGTTATGATAATGTTTAGCACCAAGATTGTTGTTTTTTCAGTAGTTTTACTGATAAAAGGTATATTGGCGAGCAAATTTTTTTGTTGTAGAGTGCTCGATAACAAGGTAGAGATAGTGTTGATAGGATAAATGCTGAGAAGTTTGTCATTCAACTGAGCAAGTTCATATAGACCTAGAAGTTTTGTGAGAACACCATTATGATGTTGTCACACATCAGGGTAAGGTTTCTTTCTGCTGCTCTAACCCAGTTATTTTTTTTCTCTTATCTATATCACACTCCACCCACATCTATTGAACAGGTGAAGAGGCCCATCCCGTGTTCCCTGTTTAGGATGTGGTTTCCGGCTTTCTCTTTTCCATTCTTTTTACCCTTACATAGCCCCCTGCACATCAGTGGCGTTATCGCCTTGCTTGGAGTTTCTTGTAATTTGATTTTTTTTTTTTTGTGGGAGTGATCAATTGTTTGATTCTGATATCTCAACCATTACTCCACCATGTCTACATGTGACTAATAATGAAAAAGAAAGAAACATTTTCCTTGCACAGAAGCATATGTGCAAATGTGTGTACAGAGATGATATTGTCTGAAGAAAATGTGAGGGAGTAAAACTATCTTTGTCTATTACCACCGTGTCTATTTGATCTGTGTTTTGAAGGCATTTGAAGTTTAGTCCTAAAAACACAAAACATCATTCATGACTTAATATCTTTTGAAAGAGTTTTCCTAATGAAAATTTCTACCTACTTTTGTTAACAGAGGAAACGATGCAAAAGTTTTGAATTTAATTCATGGTCGGGATGAAAATACTTTCGGAGAAGATTGGTGCGTCAGACAGATAGAGAGGTAAAAACATGTTTATTTACAAAAGTACATGTTCTATAAACAGACATATTAAAATTGTATATAAGAAAAAAGTCAAAGAAAAAGGGGGAAAAAGACAAAAGATAATAAAATAAATCATTGTAAAGAGATGAATCAAGACAATGTCAAAAAAAAAATTGTTGATATTGTTTCAATTCACTTTTACAGTGATTTTTTTTTAATCATTTCACCCCAAGCAATGCAATAAAGTCCCTAAGATGCAAGATAGAATACAAAACAAAAAAACACTCTTAAGCGGGCACATAATAAACAGACAAGAATTAAGAAAATGGAAGATAACAATTGACATTGCATTTCAACTTTTGGCGATCAAAGTTCACTGGGAAGTAAGAAGCCAGAAGAGAATTCCATAAGTTAGAAGTGCAAGAGAAGAAACTATCAGCATAGAACTTATGGTTACATCTAGTTATTTCAACTGTAAAATGATGAGGCCTTGCCACCATTCTAGTACTACATTTAAATAAATATATTCTAGGTATCATAGATGAAAGTTCATCAGAACAATCACTATGAAAGCATTTATAGAAAAGGCAAAGGGAAGCTATATTATGGTGGTGGGGAAATGACTGAAGCCAAGATGCCAGGTCAGAACCAATAACATTTCAGATTCTTCTTTGGATTTTTATCAAGAATCTCTAAATATATAGCCAGAGCAGCAGATCAGATGTATCATCTCAGAGCACTGACAAAAGGTAGATTTATGAATATATAAGATAGAGGGAAAATTGTCTCACACAATACAGGAAACTGACTTTCTTAGAAGCAATTTCCAGATTTATTTCATTATCCTTGCTCTTTTTCACCTTATTTATTGCACTTTTTCCGACAATTTTAATATGCCTGTTTTGTTAGCGGTAATAAAGTTTTGTACCCTTATAGATTATTTAAGTAATAAAATTTTTATATCATAATTATATTTTAGAGCTATAAATAAAAGAAAATATTAAATATGTACAAGATGATATTGAATAATGGTTAGTATTGAAGTTTATAACAACTGAGAAGTGAGTTCAATCCTTATTTCGTGCTGAGTATGACGATAACATCCAGCAGTAAGACCTCTGATCAGGAGACTGGAGTTTTTGAGGAGCATGGAACCACCTCTTAACTGCTGTCATTCCTAGGTTCACCCTGACCTGGGGTGGTAGCACCTGTTAGGATCCCAGCTATGGGTAAACAGTGAACTATTAAAGAAAAATCATCAGTAAATTTTTATAATAAAATGACCAACAATAGTAAAATGTCAATTTATATAACACTAAAAAAATATAAAAATATGTTTTTATAGTAAAAATTACCAACAATATATTTCATTATCTATAAACAAATCAATCCTTACTAGGTTCCCCTGCTGATGGTCTTGTGCTGAACCAAGCTCAGTGAATAATTATAAAAAAATTCTTATATTTCATGTTTGATAAAATATGATCAAATTTATTCAATAATCTTCAGTTAAGATTATCTTGAATATTATATAAAATAAATTGCTGAATAAAAATGTAGAGACTTTTTCTGATTAGTTATTTTTTTGTCTATAAGAGTACTCACATGTCATTGGATAATTATTAGCAAACTGTTTTCATGACTCTTAAATAATGAGAAAATCTAATGTTATGGCTACATGAGATATTCCAAGGGCCACCTTTTTGTTTTCATGATAACTTAAACATGCAAAAGATTATCTACATATATAAAAGGCAATCTGTGAGTCTGTTTGTGACTGTAATCTATATGCTCCTATATTTTTTAAGCTATGCCATTCAAACTTTCTAGGGACACACATCTACAGGGAAGCCAGGTTGACACATACTTTTTGAGTTTAAGTTCAGCAATTTTCCCTTTCGCACTTTTTGGCCAATGGAGCCAATTGTTTACATTTGCTCTGTAAAACATCTAAAATCTAAGATGGTTGCTAGATTACATTACAGAAATCAAATCACATGTGTCAAACGCTACTAAAAAAAATTAGCCTTTATATTTAATTTTTATTCCGACGTTTTAAAAATTCATTTTGTCAACAAAAAAGTGAATAATTTTCTTTGTAATTTTGAAACAAAAGAAATATTTTAAAAAAATAAAGTGTTTTTTTGAAAAAAAAACAAAATATGTAAAAAACAAAGTGCCAATGGTTAATTTAATTATTTAAGTCTTTTTTTTTTTCAGATTTAATATTTCATACTTCAGAAAATAAAACTTTAAAAAAATAAAGCTTTTTTTCGCTAAAGATTTCATGCAGGAAATCAACTGTCTGTAATTTGTGTTGCATTAATGTAACTTTTTCCTGTAAAATTAAATGTCTACATTTTTAACTATTCTTTGAAAATTTCCAAAATTCATTCAGTCAACAAAATAAATGTAAATATTTTCCTCGTAATTTTGAAACAAAAACAAACACAATGTTGTTCACAATGTCACACAAAACTTCAACTCACGTTTATGCAAAACAAAAGAAAATAGATTTTTTTAATGGAATTTTTTAACAATTTTTAAATAACAATTTTTTTATATAATTATTTTTTTATATAACTGAGTTTTAAAGTGAGGCAGTGACTACAAGCGCTCGGAAATCGCAATATGCTGCATTAATCATCTAATTAAAAAATAATAGTTGCACGGGCAATGCCGGGCTATGATGCTAATAATATTATAAAGATTGAAAATAAAAACAATTATCAGAAACCTCATTATCCAAAAAAAAATTTCACTTTTCCTATTTTAATTTTCTGATTAATTATATTTCTTAAGTTAATGATTGAATAAGCTCCTTAAGAGTTCTAGGACTTTAAAATAACCATGGAAATTTTATTGCCTGATTTATGGGTATATGATGTTAAAACACCAGTTCCCATATAATCACCAAAGTTAAGCAATATTGAGCGTGGTCAGTACTTAGATAGGTAACCAGTTGTGAATCAAAATTGTTCATCAGAGAGCTGAGTTTCAATTTCAATTGGGTTCGTTATTTCCTTACATGTAAATACCCTTGTGAAAGGTATGAAATTCTCTCTTCTCCCTCTAGCTATGGGTTAATTAATAAGACTTATAACACTAAATCATTCTTATTTTAAAAAAGTCTTACAATCTAAAAAATATTTTCTGGCTTTAAATAACCTGCAAAGAGTTAATAAGCCATAAAAAATAAATGAATCAATTAATCAATTCCCTATTGCCTCATTGAATATTTAAGCATAACATTTAACCAAATATTGCAATAATAATCATAAGTACAAATGCAGTTATTTAAGTACGTAAGAAGGTACTGTTGCTGAGTCTGCTACCCCACGAATGAATCAAATTTACAAATCGTTCTTGTGTAATTGATGTTGGAAATAAGATAACAATGATGCTTGAATAAAACAAACAATGAATTGTATTAACAATAAATTTACAAGCTTGAGATTAAGCATGCAAATAGTAGAAAGAAAAGTTGTTTCCCTTGTAATGTTAAGAATCATGACGGAAAGTCAATAATTGAATAATGTCACTGAAAGAAGGAAAGAATGTAATGTACATACTGTTGAATTGATAAAAGTTCTGATTGGAAGATGTGAGTGATTTGTGCACATGTGTATTTAAGAAATAAATAGCAACTAATTGTATCCTGCAATTGGTGCAGGTGTATGAGAGCGAGTTCAGTAAGATTGAGAAACATGATCCTGCGATAACATGACGCTATTGTGGGCAGCTGAAACTGCCGACTGCCTTACTGGAACTCTGTGTTAATTTGTGTGTCCCTGCTTTTTATAAGCCCCGTGAAAATGCGGGAAAGCAAAGGAACATCACGTGAAGCTCGCATATTTCGAGAATGAAGGAAAACATGCAAGACAGAAATAGAAAGAGTATGTATGTACATGTGTGAGTGCAGAATATGGGTGAACTGTATGAAAACACACGTGAATCCCATAGTACAAATGAAAAGAATCAAAATTGACAGTGCTTTTCCATAGTGATATTAAATGCATAAGAGAGTTTTATTGCTTCTCCTATCTTCCTTTTTATAGAATCATATGCAAATTAATAGGCAAGTATAAATAGATAATAACTGGAGAGGTAAGAAACAGAAAACCCTGTCATCACAAAGGACATGGAGAGCTGTGCTATGACTACTACTTCACACAAAGAAAATGAAAAACATAACAATAGCATCAACGATAGGAATCTTAAATTCAGTGGATGACACAGAACACATAGAAACATGGATAAGGACTTTTGCTGCATTTAGAAGAATAACAAAAATTAAGAGACACAAAAACCAAGGGAGGAGAAAATGAGACAACCAATTTATTTCTTGCTACAGTTGTGTTTGAAGCTGTGAAGAAAATTTCAACAATGTGTTACCTGAGTAAATGAGAAGACATGACATTTTAAGAAATTGTGAAAATTATAAAAAAGAACATATAACCAAAACAAAGGATTGGTAATCGTTGAAAGAACCAAGTTTTTGGAAACAAAACAAGCACCAAATGAGTCCATTTTATTAGGTTGTCCCAAAAGGTTGTAAACACTTGAAAAAAATTGAAATTTTACTCGCCAAATAATCTAAGGTTACCAGAAAATACTTGCAAAAAATTGAAATTTTACTCACAAAAACAACAAAAATTATTGCTCAAAATAAAGACCATCATTTTCCAAGACTTTCGGTGATCGATCTGCAAGCTTTCGGATCTGGTCAAAGTACCATTCAGCAGGCTTCGAATCAAAGAATTCTTGACATGCTTCCTCGACTTCATTAAATGAGTCGAATCGGCAGCCCTTCAGAAAGTTACATTGAGCGGAAAAGGCCGTAATCTGATGGAGCACATTCAGGACTGTAGGCTGGATGTGGCAGAACCTCAACACTCTCCAGGTCTTCAAACTTGTCTTTGGTATTCCTGGCAGTGCATGGCTTGGCATTGTCCTGCTGCATCAAAGCACGTCTTCGGTTGATTAGAGCCATGTACTTTTGCTTCAACTTTTCATAGACCCGCTCAAGTTGCTGACAGTAAAGTTCGGCACTGATACAATACTTACATAGATTAAAAGAATGAACTAAGTATTGTGAATTTTAAAAATTGGGAGCACAGGAAATGAGTATAGAAGATGAATTTATTCTTCATAGATTCACTGAAAACTTGTAAGACCAAAACCATAAGTGAAAAATACTAGAATGTCTTTAAAGTAGCAGAGTGAGTTTGGAAGCTAGTGTTGAGTTTTTGCATCAATTAGAGTTGATTAAATAAAGAAAAAAAATAGAATTTGAGACATATAAGACAAGCACTACCAAATCCATAATGAAATGTAAATATTGTGGGAAAATTCACAAAAGAGACAGGTATAAATGTCCAGCTTTGGGAAAATTATACTCAAATTGCAAAAAAAGAGATCATTTTCAGAATTTATGCAAATATGAAAAACAAACAGAAAAAGTAAAAACTGTTCAAACCCCCTCCGAAGAAGAGTCAACTGAAATATTTACAATGAATACACAAAAAAGAGATAGAGAAAAAATAAGGATAAATGGCCAATTATTTAACATGCAAGTTGATACAGGCAGTGAAGTTATGTTGATACCAAAAAAATTGTGGATAAAATAAGGACAACCTAATTTAAACAAAGGGGCATACAATTAAAGCAATTTGATGGAATGACCATAAAAACATTGGGTACATTTCAAGGCAATTTTGAAACAGACAAGCATTTTAAAATAATTCCCATTACAGGTGTAGCATGCAAAAAAGATCACTGATTATTAAGGATTGTTGTATAATATGCAGTGAGACTAATCAATTCCATGGAAGCAGAAGGAAATAAAATGGTAAATTTTTGTTTTGTTCCCCAAAGGCCTTTACCCTTTCAAATCTTTCTAAAATATCCCTATTTCCATGCAAATGTATATGCTGAACTCAAATCGGTAATTGTTTATTGAAGAAACCTACCTTTTTTCATTTTATCGAGCAGAACAATATGTAACTTCTTGTTGCTGTTTATCTCACCCTGTAACCACGGTTCAAAAATATTATTCACGTGTAGTTTTATGATTTTTCAGTCTTTTTACTTCCGTTTTCCAATTAGTACCTGGAAAATGAGTTCTAAAACCAAACAAATCACGGAGTAATTGTTCAATAGGAGTAAATCGTCTGAAATAAGTATCCTACTCATCATGTCATTCAGCGGTGAATCATGAGAACGGTGGTAAGGGGTGAGATATAGTCCGATAAAATTCTGGCCGATATCATGAAAAAAAGGTAGGTTTCTTCAATAAACAATTATCAATTTGAGTTCAGCATATACATTTGCATGGAATTAAGGATGTTTTGGAAAGATTTGAAGGGGTAAAGGCCTTTGGGGAACAAAACAAAAATTTACCAATAAAATAAAATTATTGAAAGACTGGCTATAAAGCAAGCATTCAACTAAAGGAAAACTCTCACCCAAAGAATATAGCCAAGAAAAGTTCCAATTCATATCCTACCTTTGGTAATAGACAAATTAAACAAAATAATACAACAAGGCATACTAGAAAGAGTAACTCAAGGTAGTGTAATTGTGCATAAACGATATTAGCTATAAAAAACATGACAGAAATTTAACAATATGTGGGGATTATAAGATAGGGGTAAATCACCAGGTACGTTCAGACTCGTTTCCTTTGTCAAATATTAAACTGAAAGCCATGGGTTAGCAAAATGGAGTACTTTGCAAAAATTGATCTCAGGTCAACATACAATCAAATAGAATATGACGAGAAATTTAAGAAAATAACCACGATAAACACTCTTATATGCTTATAAAGATGCACTCCTCTACTATTTGGGATAAAGACTTTCAGCCATATTTTTCAAAAAGCAATTGAAAGAGTCATATTAGTAAAAATAACAAATATGATAATATACCGGGACAATATAGGTGTAGGAGCAAAAACTAAAGAAGAATTGAAATATGAAACAGAGCAAATTAATGAGATTAAAAAAGGTAGGTTTAACCATAAACAAAGATAAATGTAATTTTGACTGTAAGAAGATATCATATTTAGTGAAATATCCCAAAAAGGAATACAATATAAAATGATCAGTTGAAGAATGGAACTCCATACCAGGAATAAGAAATACAGATTTATTGTACTAAGGTACAATTAACAATAATACACATATAGGCAAGCCACGGGTTGGAGCGGAATCAACTATCAAATAATGAATGTCTTCGCCTAAGACCTTTTTCACTTCGTATCGCTCATTACCGTCTTTTGTCAAGTAGAGCATTCTATTCTTGGGGATGGCAGGATGTTCCACTATAACACCTTCCCCCAAGTTAAATCATTCCTAGAATTTTGCTCTTAATATTTTTTTCTCTTAGGATCTGGACATAGCCATTTAGTCCTTTTCCTTTTTCTGTTACTTTTTCTCCTGTGTCTTCACTTTTAGGAAAATCAGTAGTTCTTTGTGTAGGTGTTATTTCCATCGGTACTCCATTGTTAGTGGGTGGTTGAATCTGGAATGTGTCATATACTATCTCCATTGGTATCTCTTGGTCATTTATAACAGTTTCGATGTATTGGTGTCTCAGTTGGTTTATGTGTCTTTTACAGACAAACTTCTCACCTTTAATTATGTCAATAACTCTCCCGATTCTTCTAATTACTAAACCGTCTTTCCAAAAGCACTTTCCAGTTCCTAAAGAAGGCCTTGTCTCCTTTGAAAGATTTAATATCAGAGTTTGGTTTTATAAAACTCTTCTATTTCTTTGGTAAAAACCTATCAAATATTGATCGAATCTTTCTTGCATACATGATCTCAGCAGGTGACAAATTTCCATTAATGATCTGATTCGGTGTAATTCTATAAACCATCAGAAATGTTTAGATAATCTTGTCTTTGGTGTCAATCCTATTAGCTTTTCTTACAGCTCTTTTAAACGTAGCAACAAACCTTTCTGCCTGTCCATTCGATCTTGGATTGTACGTAGGTGTTGTTATGTGTTTGATTGCTAATGAATCCCAATAATGTTTAAATTCAGCTCCCATAAACATAGTTCCGTTGTCACTCACAATTGTGTTTGGAACCCCCAGACGGCTAAATACTTTGTTTAACGCCTTTATCGTATTTGCCGCTGTCGGGTGTTTAAATCTGTAAACCTCAGGCCATTTAGAATAACTATCAACAATAATTAGGTAATAGTCTCCCTTTAATGGTCCTGCATAGTCAACATGTGTTTTTGGCCATGGCAAGTAGGTGTTAAAATGATTTTTGATGAATGGGAGCGATTTGCAAGACCAAAAAGTACTTCACGAATAAGTGTGAAAAATATAGATTACAATAAAAAGACTTCATCAGCATCAGTCAGTCAGTGAGTCAGATGGGAACTGTGAGACAAAACATCTAAAATGTAACTTCAACTTCAAGCTACTCAGATATTGTTCTCTTTCTCCTTATCTCTTTCAACAATTACTACTACGAACATTTTGTATGAACTCTTGATACCCTTAATTCAACTTTATTATTGAACCCGAACTCTACCCTTAACTTCTTAATAATGTTTCTAATTCAACATTAACTTCTACAACTCGTTATTCTTCCTTTTAATAAATTTCTATTTTGACATGAAAAATGTATATTTTATTCTTATACTATTCCACACATTTTGTCCTGATAATTCTGAGAATGATGAAAACCTTCTGATGATAATTTTGCATAAAACTTGTAAACTGTTGGGAGTTCGGTTAAGTCTAACACAAGGCCAAATCAAAGAAACATTAACCATCTACCTACACTACAAATGCATATGCTAACTTACTAACAGAGGAGCAAGTAGAATTATTTGGAAACATGAAGAATACTTAGTACCACTTGACAAAGAAATTCATCATGTAAAAATTTGCTATATCAGTGGAAATTTAAAAATCTCAAACAAAATGAAATATATATCCATGAGATTTGAGAAACATTTTCAGCAGGCTATTAACCCTCTAGGGCCATTCATATCATATTAGAGGTGGATCTGTTTATTACTTCATAACAATATAGAACTGATCCCCCACTTTATGACAAGTAGAAGCCTTAATCATATTATATTATTAACCTTCTAGGGCCATTCGTATCATATTTGATACAGTATGAAAACAAGCCTTGAAAGAAATATTTTCCTGAAAAATTTTTAAGAGAAATATTTTATAAATTTCAAATGAAAGCAGTACTGACTGCTCAGTCAATGAATACCAAATGTTTCCTTATAGGGAAATACTGTATCAAATATGATACGAATGGCCCTAGAGGGTTAATAGAAGACAATATTATGTAGCCTATATCAAATAATTCTCTAAGCTCTTCCAGACAGTGAAAGCAGCTTTCAATCTGACACTCTGACATTCTATATTCATTGAAGTAGTCACCAACCACAGCAACTAGAAAATAACCAGAATATTTATATCATTTATATGTGATAGCAAGGAGGAAGAACCTAAGGAAAAACCTTTACTGGTCACCTTTTATCTTAAGGGCCTAGTGATGAGTCCTTAGTTAGTCCTGATCATCATTTAACCATGTCAAATTACTGAATATAAGATATACATCTTCTGATTAAACCAGTCACAAGCCTCTTTGGTTGCTTCATATTGCTGAATATGTTAGAGGTTTTCAAATGAACTATTTTGATATTTACATTGTTGGAACTGTTGTTCTCATATTTATTGTCATATTCACAATGTTTTTGTCATAGTATACCCCTATAGGTGAAGAGGCTCATCCCTTGTTCCCTGTTTAGGATGTGTTTTCCGGTTTTCTCTTTTCCAATCTTCTTACTCATACAGAGCCCCTTGCGTATCAGTGGCATTACCTCCTTGCTTGGGGTGATATGATTAAAAAAAAAAAAAAAAAAAAAACCTTCTTCAGGTGATATATGTTGGAATTTCAATTTGAACACTTTATTTCATCCACTGGGGTAGATTGTTTTTAGTTTTTAGATACTTCAGTTTCAGTTATTTCCCTTTAGTAACTCTCCAAGTTTTGTTCACTTCTTCTTCTTTTATGTGCCCTGTCCCTTCAGGTCGTAGGTGATCATGGTTCTCCACGTCTCCCTATCCTGTGTGACTCTTAGTATGTTTGCTCCTGTTACTCCTGGCAACCCCCGTTCTGTCATCTACCTGATCAGGCCCTGCAAATATGTTATCCACTGCCTTCCTCTGTCTCTTTTTCCTTCTATCTGGCCAGTCAGTATCAGGTTCTCCAGGCCCTCCTTCCTCATTGCGTGTCCCAGGAACTTCAGTTGTCTCTTCCTAATGCTCAGTATTAATTTCCTTTTTGTTGCCATTCTTTCTAACACCTCATCGTTGCTTGCATGCTCAGTCCACAATATCCGCAGCATCCTTCTGTAGAACCACATTTCCGCTGCTTCCAGTTTTGTCCTCATTTTCGATGATATTGTCCAGCATTCACTGCTGTATTGAAGAACTGACATCACATAGCAATCCAGCACTCTTTTCTTTGTTTCTAGTGAAATTTTCCTGTGTGTTAGTACTTTACTCAGCTTCTGGAACGCGTCCTTCGCCAATGCCAATTCGCCTTCAGATCTCTGTGTCGCACTTTCCATCTCCTATTAGAACAATTCCTATGTATTTAAAATTTTGTACTTGCTTGATTCTGGTATCCCCCACCTGTATTTGGCATTTTGGGTTGCACCTTTTGCTGATGACCATGCATTCAGTTTTCTTAAAGTTTATTTGTAGTCCTTTTTTGTCACTTTGCACCGCTACCTTCTGTATGAGGTTTTGTAGTTTCCTTTCCGTGTCTGCAATCAGCACTGTATCATCTGCATACCTTATGTTGTTCAAGATGTGGCCTCCAACAACAAATCCTGGCGTGTCATCTAGGGTCTTCAAAATATTCTCACTGTACAGGTTGAACAAATTCAGTGAAAAGACACATCCTTGTCTTATGCCTCTTTCTATTTTTGTAAATCTACTGAGATCGTTACCTGTCCGTATACAGGCTGTTTGCTGCCAGTAGAGATTCTTGATTACTCTTATGTCTTTCCCGAAAATGTCGAGGCTGCTGAGCATCTCCATCAATTCTTTGTGTCGTATCTTGTTGAATGCCTTCGCATAGTCAATGAAACATAGGTAGAAGTCTTTCTTCATTTGCATTACCCTTTCAGAGAGCATCCTAATCATGAATATGGTGTTCCTTGTTCCAGTGTCTTTGACGAACCTGCACTGTACCTGCCCTATCTCTGGCCTTATTCTGCTTCTCGCTCTATTCATCAGGATTCTGACAATCAGTTTTGTAATGTGACTCATTAAGCTGATAGTTCTGTGTAGTTCACACTTGTTTGCACCTGGTTTCTTCGGCAGTGCTATAAATATCGACTTGCATAGGTCATCTGGTATTATTCCACTGCTATAAATTTTGTTTATTATGTCGGTAAATTTTTCTATGCCATATTCTTCTAAGGCCATCAGCAGCTCTATCACTATGCCGTCTGGACCAGCTGTTTGTTTTTGTTCATTTTGTCCATTGCAGCTTCCACTTCAGATTTTAGTATTTCCGGTCCATCCACCTCCTTGTGTATTCTCAGTTGTTCTCTCCTGTCGCAAAAAAGATCCTTTATATACTCTTCCCATCGCTGGAGTATTTCCTCTTTCTCCAATATGATTGTTCCATCCTTGGATTTTATGCATCCTGTTGAGGAGCAGGTTTTTTGTCCTGTCAGTTCTCTTATCTCTTTATGCATCTCTGCTTTGTTGGTCCTGCTCAGTCTCTCTACTTCTGTGCATTTGTTGTTGAGCCATTCCTCTTTAGCTTGTCTGCATTTGTTCCTTATCTCCCTGTGAAGTTTCTTGTACTCTGCTCCATGTCTTGGCGTTATTTTTTGTCTCCTTTGCATCATGCGGAGGATCTCTTCGGTCATCCACTTGTTTTTTCTTCTGCGTCTGATTTCCTTTGGGGCTATGTTGTTCGCTGAGGTCACCATCGCTTCTTTTAGTGAATCCCATTTTGAGTGCTCTTTTCCAATTTGTTCTTCATATTTCTTTCTCATGCTGTTATTGTATTCTTTCTGCAGGGTGAGGTCATTCACTAGTGTGTCGTATTGCAGCCTTGGTGATGTGCTGGGCTTCGGAGTTTTACCCTTAGTTTGCAGATGACTGGGACGTGGTCACTTCCACAGTTGGCACCTGGATATGTTTTGCATTGGACCACTGCATTCCTGAATCTCTTGTTTATAGTTAGGTAGTCTACTCCTGGGCTTCTCCATGTCCATAGATGTCATGGGTGTTCTTGAAACCAGGTGTTAGTAATTACCTGGTCATTGACTGAGCACCATTCAGTTTTTGAACTCACTACAATTTGGATCAAGTCACTGGGTTACTTTTATCCACTGAGCTATGTGTCTCCTTCAGTATTGGTTACTCTCAAAAGTGGTTTAATAGAACTGAGATCTTTTATAATTCTTTTTTTTTTCCTATACAATTGCTAAATTCCTGCTATGATTTATATACATTATATATTTAATAGCTTTATTCTGGTATTGCTTTGTTCATATTGGTTTTGGAGCTTTCATTGCACCCGAGCAGCGCCGGGCTGTACTGCTAGTTTAAATATATACATGTACATAAAAGTGATAAGTATGCTATTGAAACCTTCATGTTAAGTTTTGACCTGGAAAACACCATTTTAAGGTTGGTTGTTTTGTTTTTATGGCATATCAACCTCAGCAGGTCATTTAATGCCAACTAAATTTTATTTATTTATTGCTGTTTTTTTGTCTAGTAATACTTTTTCTTTTTGAGCATCAAGATTCATTGGGATTTGTTTTTAAGGGCAGGGTCCCCAAGTCCTACCCTTGTTATTTAACCCATAACTGGAGGGAAGGGATGGATTAATACCTTTCCCAAGGGTACCAGTGCTTAAGTGAATGCAGGGTATTCAACTGGAATTCGAACTCGGCTCACCGATTTCTCTTTCCAAGCCGATATCCACTGCACCATAACGCACATCCATCACTATACGCTTACAGCACCTGGTATTCCCAAGTGGTCACCCGTCTAAGTACTGATCAGGCTTGACATTGCCTAACTTTGATGATCAAGCGAGAACCGGTGTATTCAACGTGATAGGCCGTACGCCTCCATTTTAAGAAAAGTAATATAGTTTATTCAAATGAAAATTCATTGAAAGTTCCATGATTGATGAACTCTGTTATGATGGGTTTTGCTTGACACCTGACACCTGTTTTAGTTAATAAAACACAGTATATATTCATAACATAACATAAATTGGAGTAGATAGACTAAACTATCACCTGGTTCACACTCCACCCACATCTATTGAACAGGTGAAGAGTCTCATCCCTTGTTTCCTGCTTAGGATGCGGTTTCCAATTTTCTCTTTTCTAATCTTTTCACTCTTTACTCTCTTTATTTTTTTTCAATTGGAGTAGATAGACTAAACTATCACTTGGTTCACACTCCACCCTTGTTTATTGAACAGGTGAAGAGGCTCATACCTTGCTCCCTGTTTAGGATGTGGTTTCCGGCTTTCTCTTTTCCATTCTTTTTACCCTTATGTAGCCCCCTGCGCATCAGTGGCATTATCGCCTTGCTTGGGGTGATATGATTAAAAAAATATATACTAAGGAGTGAAATATGAATAAAGATAGTACCAGTTACAAGAGAATTAACTCTTTATCGGAATCTCCATAAGGTATTTTAAAGGTGTTCTCTAAAAGCTAAGAACCTTTCTTGGACTTTTTTCTGTTTTGTAGGCACCAATTGCGACAGATGCAGAGAAATCTTCGCCTAACGAATGCCAAGAAACAACAACAAATGTCGGCAGAAAAAAAAATAAACCACACAAGAGATTACAATGAAAAGAGTAAAAAAATTATAGGCAAGTTTTTTTTTTTGTTGTTTTTTTTTGCTCTCCAAAAATGCCACACTACCTCTTTACCTATTATGCTAGATATATGTCATCCAACTGAATCTCTATGTGTGGGAGAAAGTGAAACTATCCTCAGTCATGCTGTGTCTAATTTTTTGATGCTTCAGTTTGTGCTTATTGTAGTTTATAAATATGTTACAACAACACAAATTTGCCTATTTTTTAAATATTTTTCTGTATTTATACCAAAGTTATAAGTAATTGTGTGTTTTGCATTTTCAGCAGGCTATTAATGAAAAACAATATTATGTAGCCTATATCAAATAATTCTCTAAGCTCTTCCAGACATTGAAAGCAGCTTTCAATCTAACTCTCTTACATTCTATACACATTAAACTAGCCACCAACTACAGCAACTAGGAAATAACCAAAATATTTATTGAAGGCTGTTATCATTAATATGTGGCAGCAAGGAGAAAGAACCTAAGGAAAACCTTTACTGGTCACCTTTTATCCTCTTTAGAACCTAATGATGAGTCCTTAGTTGGTCCTGATCATCATTTAACCACAGGTGGGAAGTGGAAAGAAAGAAGCTGATAGAGTAGAAGTGGTGGTTGCATTTGACTGTTTGTGTGCATTTTTTAGGTTCATATACAATATTTAAACAAAGAAGATAAAGGAAGCATATATAAACTTGTTTTTCTGCTACAGATGTTTATTCCTTTTATGTTGACTGTATTGAAATAAAGTTAAAAAGGTTGCTTGAGTATGTTTGTTTTATTTTTGTTTCTAAAATGATTTATTGGAAGTAAGGATATGTACAAGTCAAAATGTGTGAAATTGAAAAGAGCCAGTATGATCATTTTTCTTTGATTCTGAAATAATTTATGGGGAGTAAGGATACAAACAGATAAAGCTGATTGAATTCTAGTCAGTCTTAAATTGATAGAGGCCAGATATGGTCACTTGTAAGGTGAAGGAGTCTAACTCTCTTTGTACTGAGTAGATATTTTTGTGAAGGCTAAGGATACTGGATTGCTATGTGATGTCAGTTATTCAATACGGCAGTAAATGCTGGACATTATCATCGAAAATAAAGAAAAACTTGAAGCAGCAGAAATGTGGTTCTACAGAAGGATGCTGTGGATATCGTGGACTGAGCATGCAAGCAACGATGAGGTGTTGGAAAGAATGGCAATGAAAAGGAAATTAATACTGAGCCTCAGGAAGAGACAACTGAAGTTCTTGGGACATAGAATGATGAAGGAGAGCTTGGAGAACCTGATACTGACAGGCCAGATAGAAGGAAAAAGAGACAGAGGAAGGCAGCGGATAACATATTTGCAAGGCCTGATCAGGTGGATGACAGAACGGGGGTTGCGAGGTGTAACAGGAGCAAACATACTAAGAGCCACTAGAGATAGGGAGATGTGGAGAGCCATGATCGCCTACGTCCTGAAGAGACAGGGCACATAAAAGAAGAAGAAGAAGAAGGATAAAGTGAGACAGTGCTTGTGAAATAAGGCAGGCCGGAGTAGAAGTGGCAGATCATAAAGATAAAAATTTGTCTTGGATTACTTGTATAGCTTAGTCAGTAGCATTCCACAGCTAATATGGCAAATACAAATTAGTTAGGAAAAAAATTTTTTTTTTTATTCATTTCACCCCAAGCAAGGCAGAACCACCACTGATATGCAGGGGGTTACAGTGAGAGAAAAAAAACAAAACAACATTCAAGGGATGTCAAAGAAAGGATAAGAGATGGATGGAAATCAAAGAGATAAAAGATGACAATTGACATTGTATTTAAACTTTTGAAGATTATAGCTATCAGGAAAGCAAGTATATGAAAGGGAGTTTCACAGGTGGGAAGTGCGAAAAAAGAAGCTGATAGAATAGAAGTGGTGGTTACATTTGACTGTTTTGACAGTAAAAAGGTGGGCCCTAGTTGCCAGTCTAGTAGCATGTGATCAGGGCACCTGGGAAAGAAACTCGTCAGAGCAGAAGCATTCCGATGGTGAGAAAATGACTGAAGTCAAGCTGCTAAATCAGGATCGATTACATTGCAGCTCCTCCTTTGGATTTTGTTGAGAACCCGAAGATGAATAGCATAAGCACCCGACCAGATAATGGTAACAGTACTGACTGCATAGACAAATGATAGATTTATAAAGAGAGTTCCACAAACAGGAAGTGTGAGAAAAGAAACTATTAGAGTAGAAGAGATGGTTACATTTAACTATTTTGACGATAAAAGGGTGGGACCTTGATGCTAATCTTGTAGCACCTGTAAATACATGTGGTAAAATTGTAAAAAAGGTAAAGAAAAACAACTTAGTCTTGGATATAAAGTTGTGAAAAGTTAACTTATGACTTCTTTTATTTGTTTAACTCCCTGCTATCACAGGGCTCACTTTATTTTTATCTTTGGGAAAAATGATTGGATTTTAATAATGCCCAACATTAAGTAACCCAAGAATTAAACTATATAACAACATTGCTTTAATTTTTGCCAAATGGTGATGTCGATTCACATCTATTAAATATAAAGATATTGTTTTTAATTTAAACTATGTTTTTTATCATAT
Organism: Ascarosepion bandense; assembly: GCA_037127315.1. Taxonomy (NCBI): domain Eukaryota; kingdom Metazoa; phylum Mollusca; class Cephalopoda; order Sepiida; family Sepiidae; genus Ascarosepion; species Ascarosepion bandense. The sequence continues at coordinate 631,362 of JBBBDQ010000373.1, forward strand.
ATAAAAGTATGAGTGAAAATTTTGTGAATTGTTTTAAAATGTTGATTGACAGTTTATTCTATAAACTTTTTCTCCTGAACATTTTTTCAAGGCATATACCTGGATGAGCTGAACCGGTAATCCTACCAACTAATATAAAAAGAGGATTACAAATCAACAGTTGCCAGCCATTTCTGTCAAATGTTTTTTAAAGTCAGTTTCTTTTATCTTCCAAGTAACCGCTACTTGGAAGATGAAAGAAGCATACTTTAATTCATTTAGTCAAAAGTAGAATGTTTGTGTAGGGGAGTTGTGGCGAAACTTTGCTGCAGAATTGTAGTGACCAGTTTGGCCAGAAGTAAGACACAAAACACAGGAGGTAGGTTCAAAACAGTGTATTAGTATAACAAGATATTCAAAAGAAGTGTTAATAATAAGTAACTAGAAATAAGTAAGTCCGAAGGTATTATTACCTGGCTAGTAGCTGTCGCCAACTGCCATATTAGCTACTCTTTAACTGCTGTTATGAACTGCTCTCCCAGAAGGCATGCAGGCAACTACATATAACAAGAGGAAGAGTCCATTCCTCATAGGAGGGCACCATAACAGTTTGTAACATATTTGTAAACTATAATAAATGTAAACTGAAATAGCAAAAAATTACAGAATATTACATGGGATGGATTTGCTCTTCTCATTTGTACAAATGGACTTAACTGGATAATATGTGAAGGACATCATAAGTAAAGAGGTAGTGTAGCTGTGGCAGCTATGGTATGTGCACATGATTTAACATTATTTATATAACAATCATTGAGGCTAGAAAAATGAAGCAATCTATTTTCACTTCTGGAAATTGCTCTAAGTTTTTCTTGGGTACTAATAATTAAGTGTATATCAAGAATATAAGTATTCTAGATAACAGTAGCATAGAAAAAAATACAGATGCCCAAAAGTGATGCTGACAACTAAACAAAAATGATTACTACTCAATGAAATAAAACATTGTATCAAACTACATCCCAATTCAATGCACTGTACAATTTAAACTACATTTTGAGGGTTTTTTGCATTTTTTTTTATTAATAAAGAGTATTATGACTATGTAAAAATACAGTATAATGACCCGTGTGTGTGCAAATTTTGGACACTTATTTATTGAACCCAGTCCTATTATTTAACCAATGACTGGAGGGAAGAGACGGATTCTATAGAAGATGGGTTCTATAGCCTTGGCTGGCAATCAGGCTACTGCAGAAAGCAATGGCAACCTACTGTGGGATAATCTTCTGCCCAGTCAGTCATGTCTCTTTTGAGACATGATCACCCAAAGCATGTATCACGTATGGCACTTAACTGACTGATTCATTGAATTATTTCTGAAAAGGGAGTTTTGCAAGAACTTTCTGAAAAAATAATTTTGTAAGACAAATTTACAGAAATTTAATTGCCAATCTTAAGCAGCCTTTAATTTTTTAAAATCTTAAAATATAATTTCAGCATTTAATATATATATTTAATCATACTAGAACTGGTATTTCAATACAGTAACTTCATCTTGTAGACACTATGCTACATTATTTCAGTGAAAAGATGAGCAACATATTAAGAAGCTGTTCTTAATTTTTTGATATATCAGTTTTCGATAATGTTGTTATAATTTTGTTTTTTCTACTTTCCTGTGATCTACACTACTTTTAATGGGGAAAACTATGTTAATTTTTTTTAATCTCTTTTCTGATTTCCTATAATCTACACTACTTTTAATTATAAGAAAAGGGAAAAATAAAAAAACATTTATAAATCTAACATACTTTGCTTTTATTAAAGTTTATTCTTATGGAAGAATATGATATATAAAATTCAGTCTGAAGAAATTCTTTAAATGATAAAATGCATCATCAAGAGTTGTTTGACTGCTTCAATCATTGGGAGGGTGGCCTAAAGGCAGAAGAAACAGATAATCCCCTCCAGGATTATCTATCGGTGGTGGCTCTCAGAAGTTTCAGTATTGTCATGTTTGTTCACTCTTTGATGTTGTCTGACTAGCTTTTGCATTGCTACCCCTGCTTTTATCCACTTTTAACAGTGCCTTGCATAATGGTTTTGCAGAGGCTGTTATTCTGTATGGCCAAATCATATCTTCTGATGCTTAATAGTGATAGGAAGAGATTTCTGTCAGCCCACAAGATGTTTGACCTTGCACCATACATAGGTACTGGTTTTGTTCTCTCCATAGAAGATGTGGAGAAACTTTATAAAGTATTACAAATGTCAAGCTTCAAATATTTTGGGCAACCCTGTCAAAATACGTAACATCATGCAATTACTAACCGTTCTTATCGTTGCAAATAAAGAATATTACTTATCACTACATTTCCTGTTATTATATTCTTTTTGTGCTATCTTAGAAAGTTAATTGATAACTCCTCTGATTTATTTACAGCTGCCTCACAAGTTGACAATACAACTCCACTTAAAAGAACACCTGAAAATAAAAAAATGATTTATAGCCAAGAAATAAAATGTTCCAGCCAAGAAACAATACATCCTTTGACATATTTGACAAATTTCTCAAAATTCGAAATAAGAAAGGATTTCCATGACAAGAACTCAAGATGCAAAAGTGCTCCTGTTTTAATGACTCAAAATAAATCTGAAAACAGAATTTACTGTAACAGTGTCTTGTCTTCAACCTCCAAGAGTAAAACACCAACCCATCAGTCGAATCGGCAGCAACATCAGAACTCAAAGATACCAAAACCTGGAATGTCAAGCCTGCAAGAAAAATTACTGGAAAAACAAGAAATTTTTACAAATTATCGGTAGTAAATTTGTTTCTCTGTTTTTTGTCATATTTTTCTTTACTTTGTTAAATTTTAAGAAATTGTTCAGCATTCACTGCCGAATAGGGAGGGACTGATATTACCTTGCAGTTTAGCCTTGTTATTTTTTTTTTTCTAAGAACATTTTTCTGTTTTATTTATGTATATAACATCCATAACAAACATGGTTCTGAGCAATCCTAAGGAATAAGGAATGAGTTTAAGATTTCATTTTCAGCCAAGGTTAGAAGCTTGGATATTGGTAGTAAATAAAGTTCAATTGGTAGAGCAGCTGCAATATGCACATGTGGGCTTTTTGAGGTTAAAGGGATCTAGGTTTTGTATCTCACCTGGAGCTTATTGTGTATTTCTGATCCATGCTTATTGTGTATTTCTGATCCATGCTTATTGTGTATTTCTGATCCATGCTTATTGTGTATTTCTGATCCATGCTTATTGTGTATTTCTGATCCGTGCTTATTGTGTATTTCTGATCCGTGCTTATTGTGTATTTCTGATCCGTGCTTATTGTGTATTTCTGATCCATGCTTATTGTGTATTTCTGATCCATGCTGTTCACTCGCTAATCATCTTAGTTACAATGAAAAAGGAATTAAAATAAATAGCCGACAAGGCTTTACTGAGTAAAAATAAAATCAAAATAATATTACTTCAACTGATTGTTCTCAGGTTCTTCTAGATGTAAAATTAAAATAGGCAAATCGGTAACAGATTAGAAAAAAGAATATCTGATTTCTTGATCCGATATTATTGTCACTGTTATTATTATGTAAAACATATCTTAATATTATTGCCATTACTACAACTATTATTATTTATTTGTTTGTATACAGTTCAGTCAGTTAAGTGCTATATGTGATACATGCTTTGGGTGATCATGTCTCGAAAGAGACATGACTGACTGGGCAGAAGATTATCCCGCAGTAGGTTGCCATTGCTTTCTGCGGTAGACTGGTTGCCAGCCAAGGCTATAGAATCCAATCTGTCTTATTATTTAACCCATAACTGGAGGGAAGAGGTGCATTAATACCTTTCCCAAGGGTATTTGTGCTTAAGTGAATGCAAGGAATTCAACTGGAATATTTGTACTAGTAAAGATTAAAATTCGTAATACAGTTCATAATAACAGATGTGATAATAATCTCTTGTTTTACTCATTTCATCCACTTTTGCACAATTTTTTTTTCGGTGTTTTTATATCAGTGAGTTAACACATTCCTGATGACCTTCAACAAGCATTCCCCTGTAAAGCCAATATGTTTTTTCTTATATCCCAAGAGCGTTATTATTATGCTATAAACATTTGGTATTAACAGATTTATTTTCTTGGATGTGGTGCAGTGGTTATCAGCTCCAAATGAGAAATTGGAGATCCGAGTTTGAATTCCAGTTGAATTTGTTGCATTCACTTACACACCCCTGAGAAAGGTATTAATCTGTCACTTCTTCCTCCAGCTATGGGTTAAATAGCATGACAGATTGGGTTCTATAGCCTTGGTTGGCAATTAGTCTACCACAGAAAGTAATGACATCCTACTGCAGGAAAATCTGCCTAGTCAGTCATGTCTCTTTCAAGACATGATCAACATGATCACATATGGCACTTAACTGACTTTCTTGAGAAAGGGTTAAAATAGAAAGTGTTAAATAAACTGAAAAAAAAAAAACTTTTCAATCAAAAAATTCCAGTTCTGGCTTTATACTTTCATTTCACCTGCATAACAAGAATCTCTTGTTGTCCATCATATCAATAGCCTTCAAGGATTCCTTTCTGTTGTGGAACCATTGGTCGTTCTCTGTCTCTGTGATTCCACAGAGATAGTAGCCAGGGGATTCAAATCAGGAGAGGTAGAACGATTCTTAGGGTTATTATGATCATCATTATTGTTGGCGAGCTACTTATGAGTCATACTGGAAGGAGAAGAGTCCCATTGGAACACACATGGCTTGCCCTCAAAAGAACTCTAGATACGACAGAATATCCCGGTATATTAAGTAGTCCTGTTTAGCATTTGCTCATAAGCACAACCTTTTATCTTAAGTAGCTCTTGTGCCTTATATTGGATGAGTTTAAGTTAAAATGAAAACAAAAAAAAATAGGAAATGCTTTTACATTGAGTAGATGCCACCAAAAGCATCATTTAAGCAAGTATTATCAATAATATTTTTATTGTATGAAAAATTATAATGCAAAGATTTTTTTTCAAATTCATTCAATTTATTTATTTTTCATATATTCTAATCATAGCCTCAGTTTCCAGAAATCACAAGAGACATCACCCAGAAGACCAAATACAAGCTGTTCTCAAGTTTCAAGCCAAACTATAAAATCTCTCAACAATACAAGTTTCACACGCACAAAATCCATTCCTGAAAATGCAGGGTAAGATTCAAACAATTTCTTGGACAGTCCTCTCCACCCTGGATTCAGTAAAAAAAATGAAAATAAAAAATAACAATAAAAGTGGTAAACTCAGTAAAGAGTTTTTGATATTTTTATAATTATATTTATAAAAAATGTCCTATATATTAATATTGTTTTTATTTTTCTTGTAAAAAGTAAAGTCATCAGGAGAAAAAGTTTGAATGCAATGTCAGTTGCCATCTTCTATTTCCTAAATCCACCTAGGTATCCTTGACAAAATTCAACGGAGAATCTGTGATGTGATCAATCCCAATTTGGCAGCTCAGATACATTCACTTTCTCACTGGCGCAAGGTGGCTTCCCTGTGTCTCTTCTACAAATACTTTCACAGCTTCTGCTCCGATGAACTTAGCTCACTGGTGCCCCCTGTATATGAATTTACTCGAGCTACAAGATTAGCAACTAGGTCCCACTCTTTTACTGTGAAGCCAATAAAATATAAATGCAAATTCTATTTCATCAGCTTCTTTTCTTGCACTTCCTGCCTGTGGAATTTCCTTCCGTTTACTTGCTTCCCCGACAGCTATAATCTCCAAGAATTTAAATGTAAAGTCAATAGTCATCTCCTATCTCACTAACCTACATCCTCTCTCTCATGCTCCTTTCTCTGTCCACTCCACTCTCATCGGTATTTTTATCTTTCTCTTACCCACTTCCTGACACCCCCTATAACATGTCACTCTTTCTCATAACTTTCCTCCTATGTAACCCCCTGCAAAACAGTGACAGTAAAATGCCTTGCTTAGGGCAATATGATTATAAAACAAAAAAAAATCGTATCCACCACCCTACATCCCATCCACCTAAATGCAATGTCAATTTTCGTCATCTACCTCCCAAAATCCCACCCACCATCCTAAATCCCAACCAGCTCTTATCCTTTCTTTGGTATCTCCTATGTCCTGTTTTTTTCTCTCACACTGTAACTCCCTGCACAATAGTAGTAGACTTGCCTTGGTTGGGGTGAAATGATTATAAAAATAAAAAAAATAATTGAATAGACACAGAAGAACAATTATTATACAAACTTAAAGACACAAGAAATCCATCATGTGCTAGCAGAGAGGTGCAGAGAGGTGCAGTGAGCTAGAAGCAGGCACATCATTATTAACAGAGATGTCATCAATTTCAATGGAGCTGGTGGGGGGGGGGACTACTGTGAGAAGTGTGTTTTCTCACATTAAAATTAGTTTACATAACATTCACAGACAGAAGGGGTAAAAATTTCCCAGGGTGTGGTCTGCTTTTCTAATATGAGATGACAAATTTATTTCTTTTGATAAAATTAAAAAAAAAATACTGAGATGTAGTCAGCAAGTATATTTATATTCTCTTGTCATGGTAGTGAGTTGGGCAAGTTTTCTCCTTTTCTCTCAAAAGGATCTTGATTAGACCTGGCTGACCTTAAAATTGATTATCTGTTTGCACTTAGTGGGAAGGTCAAGCTCAATATTTCTAATGTAAAAGCATGGACAATAGGATGAGGGACAATTTTATTATATTTATTAAAATTTGAGAAAAATATCAGTCACAAATGTGGTTCCCCATGAATCGCAAAAAAATTTGAAAATCCTGGTATAGATTATCTAATTTAAATCTAAACCTATTTATAAATGGAACTTTGTGTGTGTCCGTTACCTATAGACTCCGAAACAGCTGAACCGTTTTTCTTGAACTATAAGTGTCTGCGAGTGTTCTTAGCTAGGTCTTGTGTCAAGGTACCCCTGATAAATATCAATAATTGAAAAAATTGGGTTATAGAAGGAGTGGTTCGATTTTAAACAAATTTGATACACTCATAGACAAAGACATAAGAAACGATATTCAGAAGTTTCAAGGTTGCAGTTCTTACAATAGTGCAGAAACTCGATAATATATATATATATAAGGCAAGATGTTTGTGTGTGTTTCTGTTTATCTGCCTGTATGTCTGTATTTTTTTCAGCCCTTTTATTTTAGTTTTTGCTTCGGGTTTGGCTTTAAGTAGGTATAATTGTAGTTCTCAGTCTCAGCCATGATACCATTTACTCAGAGGACTTATTTAGCCTTCAAAATTCAGTTTATGACGAAAAAAACTTATTTGATATCGATACCAGGAAATCAAAATTTGACTTGCATCCATTCATTTTTTTTTTTTTTCAGTCTACGGTTTTGCTTTAACTGGAAACAACTATTGCTTTTTAGTCATTCGTGCCAACATCCAAAGAGTCTGAGCTCCAGGACCATGGATTAGTTTTAAAGCTTTCATTACACCCGCTAGTAAATTATAATTGGAAATTATGTTATTGAATATTGGTCAAATATAAAATATTGGATTTTACTAAAGTTTATTCTAAAATAACGAAAGAGGAATTTGATCATTTTTTTTAACTTATGAAGTTGCTAATTTCATACTCAAAGGTTAACAAAGAAAAAAATTCTTAATTCAAGGAGGTTTACAACCATATCATACTGAAATACCAGTTTTCAACTGATGACTAAAGTTAAGAAACATCGCACCTGGTCAGTACCTAGATGAGTGACCACTTGGGAATACCAGGTGCTGTAAACTTGGATATGCCAGTGGTGTAATGGATATCAGCTCAAAATTGGAAATCAGAGAACCAAGTTCCAATTCCAATTGGGTTTGTTGGATTCACTTATGCACAAATACTATTGGAAAAGGTATGAATCCACCTCTTCTACCCCATCTACAGGTTAAATAGTAGAGCAATATATCAATAAATCCTTATCTTTAAAAGATTTTTACAATCCCAAAATATTTTCTGGATTTGAAAAACCTGCAAAAGCTTGATAAGCTGTAAAAGCAAATCAAAACTTGATTCAAGATAATAAATGAATTCACCTGGATTTTTCTTTATACTTCCAAATTTTTGGTGTGATGATAAAAGGGTATAATTGTATCTTGAGGAAAATAGAAAAAATGTTTAAAAAAAAATGCATAATACATTTTTTTTAAAAATTTAGGCCTAACTTTATAAAAATGTTTTTTATCAGAATATTATGTCATAAATATCAGTTTGCTTATTTCAAAAATTCAAAACATGCAAAAAAGAGTTTCTGCCAACTTCTGTTCTTTTAAAATCAAACTAATGATTGTGTTGTGCTAATTCTTGAGAAGGCTTGCCTACCTTAAAAATGAGTATATAAGATTTTGTTTTTTTTTAAACCAATCATCGATCACTGTAATCGATCAGGAATACCTCATTATATAAAAAGTGAGGTAAACTTAGGTCTGTATCAATATTCAATAAGATTTTACTGAATGCCAAATGTAGGGAAGAGAATTGCATCATTTCTCCAAGGAAGGGTGCAAAAAGATTTATTTGATACACATCTTATGGAATTATATATAACACAAGATACATATTGTTGAATCAACAAATAATAAAAATGCTTTTTATATAGGAACATGAATTTGGGATTATGTTAGAACTGTAATACACAATTATCCATTATTTAGTATAAAATAAGTCTGAGTTAAAAATAACCTTTCCTCCTCTCCACAACAGCTACCATACACAACTGTATTTTTTTTTCATATTTCAAATAATGGGTGTTACTGATTTGACATTATCTGTTTTCCCATATTACTGAATTACTTCCTTTATATTTACCATTCATTTTCTTTCAAGATGTAGGAGATCATAGCTCTCCACCATTTCTATTCTTTTATTATCTGAGTTGTTACAACTAGTTGGGAAAGATATTGGAATGGTTTTCTGTTGTTTTCTTTCTTTGCCTCCTTCCTCTTTCGAAGAGTGTGGTTCAAAATATCTGTAGCCTAACATGTACTTCTAAACTGAATTTTAATTCAAAATTTTGATGTATGATATTCAATTTTTATGTGATTAATATTTGTAAATCCTGTAGACTACATTGTAGAACACTGGGCCACAGCTGCGTCACACTATTTTTTTCAGTTATGGTTCTTGTAGCAAGTACATTTTAATGTTCGTTGTGGTGTGATGGATATTGGCTTGGAATGAGAAATCAGAGAGCTGAGTTTGAAATCCAGTTGAATTCATTGCAATCACTTATGCACAAATGCCATTGGGAAAGGTATTAATCCATCTCTTCTCCCTCCAGCTGTGGGTTGAATAGCAGAACAGATTGGGTTCTATAGTCTTGAAAGAAAAAAATGGTAACCTTGTGGTGCAGTGGATATCAACTCGGAACAAGAAATCAGGGAGCCGAGTTTGAATTCCAGTTGAACATCTTGCATTCACTTATGCACAAATACTCTTGGGAAAGGTATTAATCCATCTCTTTCCTCCAGTTATGGGTTAAATAATAGGACAGATTGGGTTCTATAGCCTTGGTTGGCAACCAGTCTACCACAGAAAGTAATGGCAACCTACTGCGGAAAAATCTTCTGCCCAGTCAGTCATGTCTTCTTCGAGACATGATCGATGAAGCATGTATCACTGACTGAATTAACACCTACCAAAAATTTTATATTAAATTTTTAAAAAATTTAAATAAAAATATAGTATTAATTATATTATAATTAACATCAGATTTTTTTTATTTCAATTTTTATAATCAGTGATGGATTTTATAGGCAGGTTATAGGTTGAAACTAATAAGAATCCATCCTCCTTCAGTTATGGGTCAAATAGAAGGGCAGACTGGGCTCTCTTGCCTTGAGGGAGCAACCAGTCTAAACCAATGATTTATAGGTTTTAACTATATTAATAGTCACCATACTCAAAATGGGACAGTGGGCATTAATGGGTTAAGTTCAACAATATCCTAAATGTTAATTATTGTATATTTCCATGTAGAAAGCAACCTTTAGATAAGACAAGGTAAACATTTACACCAAATTTTCATGAATTTATTCCATACTACAAGTACAGGATAAATAGTAGCTTATTGATTATATAAAGAATATGTTATTAGAAATATTGTTACTTGCTAGATTCTTAGAAATTTAAAATAAACAGTATAACAAAACCGATTCTATATCATGTTTATCGTACATGTCTCCTAAAAGGGAATCCATTTTGTTTGTTTTATCATGTGATCTTTTGTAAATACTGATTCTTTTTCTTCTTCCTCTTTTTTGCTATATTTAAACTGTTACAAACAGCCTGGTGTACTAATAGCCATTTACTTATACTTCATCAACAATCAGAAAATACCACTAATAACAGTATGATAATGTACAATAATAGTAAATTCTACTTCCAACATGTTTTTTGTTCAGTCTGTTTTTAACTTCTGTCTAAGCCAGTTGAAATTTCTGTTGTAATTAACATTACCATGATGATTATTGAAAGTTTAGCAAAAGATAAAGGTTGTTGTGAACGCAATCAGAACTCAATGTTTACATTTTCTCTGCTGAGCTTGCACAGATACAAGTTAATTTCATTTATATAGAATTATTCCTCAAATAGGCAATTTATTATGAAGTTATACATGTAATATATAAGGTAGATATGGTTTTATTACTTTTATTATCAGTTTATTTGATAATGTGAATTTTTTCATGTACATAATTGCTTACTGCACCAAAGCCAAGGTTAGCTTACCAACAAATATCACTCAGAATTTAAGATTTCTTTTTTAGAATTCTGGTATGACTTCCCAATTTTTAAGGGTGATTTTTGAGATTTAAAGGCCACCTTATATATATATTTTTTTAATCGTATCACCCCGAGCAAGGCGGTAATGCCACTGATGTGCAGGGGGCTACGTAATAGTGAGAAGATTGGAAAAGATAAAGCCGGAAACCACATCCTAAACAGGGAACAAGGGATGAGCCTCTTAACCTGTTCAATAGACGTGGGTGGAGTGTGAACCGGGCGATAGATAGATCTATCTACTCCAATGGAAATATATGGTACTTTCTATATTAATTATCCTGTATAATTTTCACTTGATAAATTCTGAAAAGTTTTTTTAATATTTGTACATATTTTTTTTTTTCAGGCCTTGTCAGATGGTTGTCTTGGTTGACAATGTCATACCCGAGCACAGATTTCCCTCCCCACTTGAAGTAAGGCTACTGGCCAAACGTTTCCCACAGATGTGTAACCGTATCCTCTATCAGCACTACATGCAACCCCATCTGCTGAACAGGCGAATTGCTTCTGCACCTCCTTGCAAATGTTTTTTAATGCAAAAATCAGAAAAACATACCCCTTAATCAAGTGTCAATTTTTGAGGGACTCCTTTATCATTTAGTGAAAAACGTGTATTTTTTTTATGTATTTTTGACACTTATGAGACATATTAAAGACAAGAGGATCAAAGGAGAAAAAATCAAGTCACCTATCTAGTGAGCTTGTGTAAATAGACTGGGAAGGACAAACATTGTTTGGAACTACACAGGATTGTGGGGAGTCATAATGATCACCTATGTTCTGAAGTGACATGGCAGATAAAAGATTAGTCTTTAAATCCTTTTATCAGTTTTTTTCTCTCTTACATTTTGTCTTTTTTATTTTTTAAATTTTTACATTATTATCCTTAAAAAGATGTTTCTGTAGATTCAACACTTTCTACTGTAATGGCGATATTAATGTCTGCTACTTGCTGTATTCACATTGAATCAAGGCTTTGAGTACACTGGTTGTGTTTGAACTAATGATCATCCAGATTATGCGATCTTTTCCCAAAAACTCTTAAGATTCACTTAGTACAGTTGCAGTATAAACCACATCTGGGCTCTGTGGATGTTGTACAAGCACAAATATGCCTGAGCAGGCATCTGCAACAGGGATTGGATAGCCACCGTAGCAAATTAGTGTACATTATATATATCTGTGTATGTTTTGTTGAGCAAGACTGGCAAGCTACTTACCTTTTCTTTTTTATACAGACAAGTTTTTCCACTTCTGGGTTAAATGTAAAAATTCTCCAAAAGTTCTTTGATTCCAAGTGCTTCCAGGTAAACTATTATCCATTTTCAAGGATTTTTAAGAGTTGAAATTTATGGGGTACATAACGAGGAAAGATGGCTTAGAAAATCTGACATGCTTGGGACAGAGGAAAACAATGAGCTTGAGTAAATGGTTGGCAGAACGGTGGTTAGGAGAAATAAAAATGCCAAAAAAATTACCAAGAGCTACAAAAGACAGGACATTTTTTTTATATAATCATTTCACCCAAAACAAGGCATTACTGCCACTGGTGCACAGGGGATTACATAGGAAAAGAGTGAAGAAAAGGAGAAACAGTTTACAGCGGGTGTCATAGAATGGGTAAGAGAATGATAGAAACACTGATGTGAAGAGAGTTGTGTGAGAGTTGGACAGAAAGAGAGAAAAACAAGATACAGGGGCTGTCAGGGAAAAGGTGGCAGTCAAGGAGATAAAAGATGGCAATTGATGTTACATTTAAATTCTTGAAGATTGTAGCTACTCTTACTCATATACTTGCTTCCTTGAGCAAGTATACAAGAGTGAGTTCCACAGGCAGGAAGTGCAAGAAAAGAAGCTGATAGAATAGAAGTTGCAATTACATTTGTTTTCACGTTAAAAGGGTGGTACTTAGCTGCCAGTCTAGTAGCTTGAGTAAATTCATGCAGAGGGGGCACCAGGGAGCTAAGCTCATCAGAGCAGAAGCCGTGAAAATATTCATAGAACAACTAGAGAGAAGCCACATCTTGTTGATGAGAAAGTGACCGGAGTCAAGCTACCAGGTTGAGATCAATTACATTGCAGATTTTGTTTTGGGTTTTGTCGAGAACCTCAAGATGTGACAGCAGTATTCAATGCATAGGCAAATGGTAGATTTGTATATGTGCAAGATGGATTCAGATGAGAAAAACTTCCTGGACCAACACAGTGATCCAACTTTCCTAGCAGTAGATTTAGCTATTGATTCAATGTAGTCATTCCACTTGAGGTTGGCTGTGAAAGTTAGGTCAAGGAGGTGCAGTGTATTGCTTTCCTGATCCATGTTTATAAGGGGTAGGAGTGATTGTCTATGGTGATTAAAGGATAGCAGCTTCATTTTGGAAGCATTCAAATTTCTTACCCTAGTCCACCACAAATTGGAGATCCTTTTCAAGATCAGCAGCAAGGTTTGCTATGTCAGCCTCGGCAGATTTCTTATTGAGGCTGGAGTAAATGTTGTTGTTGTCAGCATCGATGCCTACTTAAAATCCGATTACATCAGAGAGATTGTTAATGAAGATCAGAAAAAGTGTAGGACCTAGGATAGAGCCTTGGTGGAGCCTGCATTTGTATGATAGAATCTGAAAGCATGCCCGTTCAATACCCACCTTCATTACGCAATTTGAGAGGAATGATTAAATTAAATCAAACAAGCATCCAGTTATACCACAGCTCTGGAGCTTGTGCAGAAGGTTAGCATACCAGGGACAGAAGTGAAATAGAGAGCGAGCAGTGAGCTTACAGTTATCCATTACGGTTATTGGGGAAATCCACCACTTGCATGAGAGAATGAGTGATTGAAAAGTTCATGGTATGGACACCAGCAAGATCTGTGATGAAGTTTTGCAGCCACTTGGTGTGATGGGCATTAAAGTCACCGAACACAAATATATTAGCAAATGGATGAGATTGTCTATATTATTTGAGATGCTATCTAATATGAAACAGTCAGGAGAGTAAAGAAAAGATAGCTAATCAAGCTTAGTAGAGAGAGATGGAGACACATGTAGGAATGGTCTTGGAGATTCAAGAGAAACGAATCTGGCTAGATGAAGATGTTCACTGACATAAACGCTAAAAAAGACCATGCATATAGACATTGGAGTCCTTTCTAAAGAGAGGAAGGTAACTGATGATAAAGAAATCAGAGGAAGGGATAGAAGGGTCATGGTTAATTTTACAGTGAGCTAAGATGTTAAAGGAGATTTTGCGAAAGAAGGATTCAATGCTTTTTTTGTTTAGCTGCTTTAGTTTATTTCTTTGATTGTATGTTGTCATGTTTGAGAGTTTTTTGTTAAGGAGAGGCCTAAAGTAGTAGTAACAGTTGATCATCAAATGCAACATATATTGGAAGGGAACTGGTGCAGACTTCAGCATAATGTGGCCTAAGGGTTGCCCATTAGATGGATACCTATCCATGCGCGACTTGGCACTACAAGAACCCCAATATTATTCACCTGTTGATCAGAGCAGCTTCCAAAACGCTACCCAAGAGTTTGAGCTCCTAACTACCAGTCAAAAGCAGCAATCAGGAAACTGCCAACCCAGTACCCTCAGTATGAAGAGACATTGCCACTATTCACACACATTACAAAAAACTTGCGACAGAACCACCATTAAGACTTGATAAGTTTGCTATAAAGACATTGGGTATGCTCCGACAAGCTTACAGCAATGAGAGAATGAGTTGTACACAATGTTTAAAGTGGTATGGATGCTTCAAAAGTGAAAGAATGTCCCTGGAAGATGACAAGCAATCTGAAAGATATGCCACAAGCATCACCCCCAGAAATGTGGAGAAAATTAATCAGTTTGTGCATGGGGCTCATTGGCGGACCATCAACAATATTGCTGATGTTGAAGATCCATCATATGGGTTAGTGCAGGCAATTCTAATGTTTGAATTAAACCTGTGGCATGTCGCTGCCAAGTCTGTCCCGAGTCTGCTGACCATCGAGCAGAAAGAACATCACATCAAAATCTGTGAAGATCTCTGTCAGCATGCCACTGATGATCCATCCTTTATATTGAGAATCATCTCTGGTGACGAGAATTGGGTCTGTGGGTACAACTGAGATGAAGCAGTAATCGACACAGAGGAAACGCCCTTCATTTTCATGACAAAGAAGATACAACAGAGCTGCAGCTCAATCAAGAGTATGTTCATTGTTTTTTTTTCAACATCTGCAGTATTGTGCTTTTGAGGCGTTTGTAGGAGGAAATTCAGCTGAATCTGTAGAGTGCAAAGAATTGAATTCTTCAAGACGATAATGCACCCTATCACCAAATTATCCTGTTAGTTTCTAGCTTAAAACAACATTGTATCACTTATGCACCTACTCTTCTCCAAGCTGAAAATGCAGCTTAAAAGTTGCTGTTTGGATGCTGTTGCTAAGATTCAGAGTAAATTGCAGAAGACCCTAGACTCACTTATAAGAAATGACCTTCAGGCCAGGTTCCAAAAGGGACAGGAATGCTGGGACCGGTGTATTGCTGTGCAAGGTGACTATTTTTTAGGAGATGACATTAAAAATTAGGTAAATATATTAATTTTTTAAACATAACTTGACCAGGAATTTTTATATAATTTTGTACAATGGCTCAAAAAAACAAAAAAAAAACAAGAAAAACTTCATTTTGGCTTAGAGGGCAAATTTGAATATATAACACACAAAAAACAAATAATTAGAAAAATAGGTTTTATTTGTTAAATAGACTTAATACAGCATATGTTGAGCTAATATAGCTCCAAATCTTTTCTTTGCATTTTTGACAGTGTATGAGATATAAAGTGTATTTAGGTAGGAATCTTTGACAGACAAGGTGCTATGGTTAAGTTTACAAAAACAAAAAAAAAGAAACTTAACCATAGCATTTTGTCATTTTTAATGAAACTATATATATATATATATATATATATATATATGAGGAAATGAAAGAACAGGTAGATTAAAACCTGCTGTTCATGCATTTACTTTTATAAAGAGTGCCCAATACAAAGTAAAGCTTAATATTGTAATTTTGTTATTACAAAAGCATTATATCACTACACAAAAATGTTCATGCTTCAGAACAATACTATTCTTCTTCAAGTGATATTTTATAATAAATGGGGAAAATGATTTACTTAGAAAATATAAGATGAATTCATGGTTATTTAGAAAATGAAGGGGTAGTAGTTGGAAAATATACTTGTAGGTGTGTCAACATTGTTCAATCAAAAATAAGAATTAGGTTGAACTATAAAGTTGAAGATTTGGGTTGCGAAAGGAAACTTGCCTGATGTCATGGCATGACATTTTTTAATTTTGTCTGGATAAGATACATATTGGGATCATACATTATTTAAATGGGTTTCAATGAAAAACATTTCCCTAATAATAACCCTTTAAGTAAAACTTTTGATAAAAATACCCTCAAATTAGGCTATAGTCGTACAAATAATCTAGAAAAATTATTAAAAATCATAAAATCTTAAATCAGCATGTAAACCAAAGGAACAATAATTATCCAACTAATAAAAATAACAATACAATTTTATGTAATTGTCAAAATCCTACCATTTACCCATTGAAAATAGGTGTCTAACAAATTCAACTGTGTTCCAATGTACTATATCATAAAATACATTGGACATTGGATCTACTAAGAACACTTTTAAGCAGCATAGGTATTTACATTTAACTTCCTTAAAAAATAACACATACCAAAACCGAACATCCCTTTCTGTGTATTCTTGGAATTTGGAAGTTAAAAGATACAAATAAAACCCCCAAAGAAAAATGGAAAATTCTGGAAAAAACAAGAATCTCAAAATCGTTCTATGACATCTGCCTCCTCTGCCTGAATGCAAAGCTGCAGGTTTTAAGGCTCCCTTAAAATAAAGTACTACTGAATTATAGAAATGAATTGACAGTTTTATTTTACATAATTAAATTTTAGAGAAAAATATTTTCTAATTACAATTGTACATTTATAACTTATGGTTCAATATAACTTGAAAATTAAAAATTATTTTACTAAAATAAATGAACTACACAATAGTTATTTGGTTTTCTTAACTACAATATACCTTAGTATACCATAATTATTTAATTCTAAACTAAACATTTCAGCCCCTTTAACTCATGAGGTAGTACGAAACCAATTTAAAAAAAAAAAAATAAATAAAATTTATCCTGCTGTTAAAAATTACTGTCTACCTATTTAAATAATGCATAATCCCATTATTTATCTTACCAGACAAAATTAAAAGTGTCATACCTTGACTTTGTTTTTTTTCACAACCCAAATCTTCAACTAATTCCCATTTTTGATTGTACAATATTGACACACCTACAAGCATATTCTCCAACTATTACTCCTTAATTTTCTAAATAAATCATTTTCACCACTTATTTTAGAATATCACCTGAAGAAGAACAGTATTGTTTTGAAACATGAAAATTATTGTGTAGTGATATAACACTTTGATAAACCATTATTTCATATTCCAAATGTTTTTGTGCATACCCATGTTTGAGTAGATGTTTTGTTTTCATGTTTTCTTAAAACAATTTCAATTACATTTATTAGTTCAAAAGACTTAAGAAAATGTGCTTGATAAAATAATGTTTGGTCTAGCAGAAAATGTACAAATTATAGCAGAAAGATATACAAGTCCCAGAAATCTTTTGTTCTTACAAAGCTGGTCAAATAAAATCTTCTATAAGCTACCCAACAGAGAGCATATGGACATTTTGGTTGGCAAAGTAAGCTCTGATTTTCTTTGTTACAAAAATTCATTAAGAATTGATAACATGAAAGCAGATCATTTAAAAAAAAAATTTTGTCAATCATTTTAACGTGAAATGTACAGACAAAAATAGTTGAGAACAATAACATAAAACTGATTCATACTTGATTGTCTATCAAATATTGATTACTTAAAAACCTGTTAGAATTGCTTTCATCCTTTAAAATTGTTTTTATTTGGTTAATAATTTAACAAGTTAGTATTCAGCCCAGAAATTGAATTTGTTTAAAACAGTTTTTTTTTTTTTTTTGCAGTTTGTAGTTATCAACTATCATGATGGCAGTAAAATCACTGCCTGATGATGACATTTAACAACGAAACTTTATAGCTACCAAGTTGCAGTTTGTCAGTATTATCATAATAATTGCCATATACACTACCGGCCATAATTATTAGGTCACCCTAGTTTTTTTTTTTTAAAGAAATGATGTATTTCATACTATTTTTAGTATTTATTGCCAAATGAAAATACTAAATGAAAATAGAATGGTTCTTTTGTTATTATTACTTTGACAAATTTTACAAGGCAAGGAAACAAAGATGAACTCATCGAAATCACCTTAAATTTTCTTCATTCTTTCATTGAGGAAACTGACATATATAGGTAATTATTAAATATTTATAAATTCATTTGATGCACATGTTATTGTGCAGTATTATCAAAAAGAACTATTCTATTTTCATTTACAATTATTCACTGGCCAACAAATACTAAAAAAGAGTATTAAATACATCACTTTTTAAAACACTGGGGTGGCCTAATAACTATGGTTGGTAGTGTGTGTATATATATATATATATATATAAATAAAATTTTAAGAACTATTATTTTGTGGAACAAATTCCAGAGTGGATGCTTCTTTGATCACTGCAATCTTAACCTAGGATCAATCATTATCTATCTTATATATTCTCATTAACTGCACATACTTTCTCTCCTTACTGCCATTCAGCAACCTCCATTGAATTGGTCTTGTATTAGGCAAAAAATTTAGTTTATAAGAAAAAGAAAAAAAGTTGCCATTTCTCATGCAAATCTTCATCTCACCATTCAGCCTCTTGTTCTCCAATCTTTATTAGACTTTGGTCACTTGGTTGTTGTTTTCAGTTAGAAATAAAGTGAATCAATCATGATTAAAAGAATTCTTATTTTCTATAAGTTTTCCTCTGTAACTGAAGAAGTTCTTGGTGCATTAGATTGTGAATTCAGCCATGAAGCAGGATTGTCTTGCCACAGCTGATGGTCAGGACGCCATAGGAACCTCTTGACTAAACCACAGTCCAAACATGTCACCACAGTGTGCTTCTCTCGATTTTCTGTAAATTAATTATAGTATTTCTTTATAAAAAAAAACATCAAAAAGTGGTCTATCTGAAAAGAAAAATTATAATCTCATGAAATAAAAACAGACTTGACAAAAACCTCTTCTTCAGTTATTTGTCAGTGTAAAAGGTTCACTAAAAATTTTCTACAATATGAAAGTTAATATCTGAAATTCAATCAAACATGTTCATAAGAAAGAATAATAAATACCAAATTCTTTAAATTGAAAAAGAAAATGCTGAAAAAAAAATAATGTATCCATTTTTTTTTTTTTAATGAAAAAAATGCATGGGATGTTTACATTTCAATAATAAAAATAAATATATCAAAGTATTGATAAAAAAAGTGTTATTTTTTTTTAGAGAGCCCTGAAGTATTTTTACATTTTATGTTTTTCTCTCAACAATTTTCTCTCATTTTGTTGTTAATTTCTAATAAGAATGCAATCTATAGAGCTAAGTGTATTTGAAATACTGTTGTGATTTACATCAACAGAAAAATAACCATATTGATAAACTCATTTTTTTCTTTTTTTTAATCCATATAAATCAAGGTTGATTTTATATTTTATCAGCAATGAGCATTATCAACCAACTTTTAACCAATTGAAGCTACAAAACAATGAATTTCTTTTCTTTAAACTAGGGCGTCATTATTTGATCAATATCAAAACAAAAATTTAATATAAATATAGAACAAAATTTAATGCAAGTCAAGAGAAATAATTCTTTTCAAAGTTATGTCCCTTGTTGAAGCCAAAACCAATAAAAAAGATTTTTCTTAAGATTTGTAGTGTCTTATAGATTACAGTTCATCTTTCAAATAGACTGGTCCACTCTTAGAATATAAGGAAGGAATATTTAGAGGAGAAGGTATTTTTGAAGATTAGCACTCTTTAGACCATTCAGCACTTGTTAGAAAATAAAATCATTAATTTAAAAGGGTGTCCTGTTTATAATATCAATACAATGCAAAGTCAGTTTTAAAGTGTTATTGGCTATATAGCCCAAGTCACTTCATGGTTAGTCACAAATATCAATTTTGGAAATGTGATAACATCACGGATAACTTGTTTGTTTGTTTTTTTTATCTGTTTTTTTAATATTTTTTAAAACCTTTTTTATAAAATTTTTTGAGAGCATATGCACAAACATCTGAGGTTCATAATTATGTATCTTCAATTAAGAACAAATAGATACATATTTATTTGTATAAATTTTTGTTCTTTACTTAAAAAGTATATATTCATTTGCTCATCATTTAAGAGAAATGTTTTTGTATCTCCCACTCAAGAAAAAAACATTTTTCATCCACAAAACAGCTTGAACCAATAACTGTAAAAGTCAGGGATCAATTTGACACTGTATGGACACACCTAGTAAACAAATCAATATTGTTTTATTCTGACAAGTGATGCAGCCTAAACAAGATCTAAAGTTGGTTGGTTGGTCTTGTTTAGCAACATATCCAACTCTATGGGTTATTTAATGCTGAAATCTAAATATTTTGAACACAATTTTATTTCTTCAACTCCAGAACTCCAGAAAATGAACTGTTGGTAATCCCACTATAAAATGTATTGCTGGTCATTTTTTTTATCTAAACTTATTTATAAATGGAACTTTCTCTGTGTGTGTCTGTGTGTGTGTATATCCATTACCTATAGACTCCGAAATGGCTGAACCAATTTTCTTGAAAATTTACACAGTTGTACTATAAGCATCTGCGAGTGTTCTTGTCTAGGTTTTGTGTCAAGGTATCCCTGATAAATATCAAAAATCGATAATCGAAAATATCGGGTTATAGAAGGAGTGGTCCAATTTTAATCAAATTTGATACACTCATAGACAAAGACATAAGAAACGATATTCAGAAGTTTCAAGGTTGCAGTTCTTACAATAGTGCAGAAAATCAACAAGATATATATATATATATATATATATATATAAAAGGCAAGATGTTTGTGTGTGTGTCTGTTTATCTGCCTGTATGTCTGTAATTTTTTCAGCCCTTTTATATTAGTTTTTGCTTCGGGTTTGGCTCTAAGTAGGTATAATTGTAGTTCTTAGTCTCAGCCATGATACCATTTACTCAGAGGACTTATTTAGCCCTCAAAATTCAGTTTACAACAAAAAAAAAACTTATTTGATATCGATACCAGGAAATCAAAATTTGACTTACATCCATTCATTTTTCTTTCAGTCTATGGTTTTGCTTTAACTGGAAACAACTATTGCTTTTTAGTCTTTCGTGTCAACGTCCAAAGAGTCTGAGCTCCAGGACCATGGATTAGTTTTAAAGCTTTCATTACACCCGAGCAACGCCGGGCTATACTGCTAGTATAATATACTTTCATTTTTTTTATATAAATACTTTCATAGTGTTCCACTATTGTTTGGGGATTCCCCATTTGCTCATAGCTGGAACCCTAACAGTTGCTACCACCAACTAAGAGTTGGTCCCATAATCTCCTTGATCAGAGGCCTTGCTGCCAGATGTAGTTTATCATCATACCCAGGACTAGAAGGTCTAAAGAATACTAATCTACAAAAACTTTTCTTAAAAAAACATTTCTCTATAATTTTATGAGTAGACCAATCTATTTAAACTAAATAACCAAAGGAAGATTTATAGCTTTTAAGTATTTTAATTTTATGTTAAAAATAAAAATTAATCCAATAATATTTAACAATAAAAAGCACAAAACATTGTTGCAAATTGAAAATGTAATAATTTTAAATTATTTTTCTGATGATGCTGGTTTATTTGTAAAACATGTAAAAATAAATGTTTTCCAAATTGTCATATATTTAATAAATAGTAATTATATATACTGACTTTGATGGGCTGGACACCCTGCCTGTATACCAGACATCCATCTACCCAAACAAATTCTCTTCTCAGAGCTCACATCTGGCAAAAGATCATGTAGAGCCCCCACATTGTTGATACAAGGATCAGCTCAAAAGCACCTTGGTTAGGACAGAAATCATTCTGCAGAAGTCCACAAAAAAATATCATCTTTCGAAACCAGCAGAAGACAAATCCAAAGACAGCCCAAAGAAAAGCCAGAGCTCTCCATCCCCTGAACCATCTTATTCTACCATGCAGTGGCTGTAGGCATCTCTTCAGATCAAACATAAATGGAAATGTCAATGAGTTCCCAAAATACTAAGCAACGAGTTCTGCCAATGACAAATTATTAGGACAGTATCTGTGGACTTCCCCCAGAAAATTTTTTAAAATTGCAAAAATAAAATTTAGATTTAGGTTACCAGATGTGTTTGGTTATATTTTTGTGAATTTTTATAAAAAAAAAAGGTAAAAATAGAATTAATTTTCTTGATGACTTGGAAGCAAAAATTCTGAACCAACTAAAGATTTATATCATTGCAACCAATCTAATCTAAATCTAAACTTATTTATAAATGGAACTTTGTGTGTGTGTCCCCGTTACCTATAGACTCCGAAATGGCTGAACCAATTTTCTTGAAAATTTACACAGTTGTACTGCAAGCATCTGCAAGTGTTCTTAGCTAGGTTTTGTGTTGAGGTATCCCCGATAAATATTGAAAATCAATAATCGAAAAAATCGGGTTATAGAAGAAGTGGTCCGATTTTAATTTTTATGTCTTTGTCTATGAGTGTATCAAATTGGCTAGGTTTTGTGTCAAGGTATCCCTGATAAATATCAAAAATCGATAATCGAAAATATCGGGTTATAGAAGGAGTGGTCCGATTTTAATCAAATTTGATACACTCATAGACAAAGACATAAGAAACGATATTCAGAAGTTTCAAGGTTGCAGTTCTTACAATAGTGCAGAAAATCAACAATATATATATATATATATATATATATATATATATATATATAAAGGCAAGATGTTTGTGTGTGTCTGTTTATCTGTGTGTATGTCCTTTATACAAATCCACAATTTTTTATCTGATTCTCACCAAACTTCACACAAATATTCTTTAGGCTGAGTCTGAGCTCCAGGACCATGGATTAGTTTTAAAGCTTTCATTACACCCGAGCAATGCTGGGCTATACTGTTAGTATCCTATAAAAGAATTAAAAAGATAATTAAAAGACAAACTTGCTTTGGCATCTGACAGTGGCTGACACACCAGGAACAAGTAGGCTGTAACATCTTTTGCATAATGTCCTTCTCAAATGAGGATCTCTGCAAAAACAATAGAAGCCGATATCAATACTTTAATTATCAAAAAATGTTTATATTCCCTCCCCTTACTAAAATAATGTATAATTCCTTTTTCACAGCTCTACTCACAGTAGTGAAGGGGAAGGGACCTGCAAGTTGTAATGGATATTTTTTTTTTTTAATCACATCACCCCAAGCAAGGCGGTAAGGCCACTAGTGTGCAGGGGGCTATGTAAGAGTGAATAGATTGGAAAAGAGAAAGCTGGAAACCATGTCCTAAGCAGGGAACAAGGGATGAGCCTCTACACCTGTTCAATAGACGTGGGTGGAGTGTGAGAGAAAGTGAAATCAAAACAAGTTCAAATCCCAAGCTAGTTTGTTGCAGGCTTTTACACTTTGAAAAGGCATCATCTCTTCTTTCCCCAACTAGAGGTTAAAAGGATGATGCCTCTAGTGACTCATTACCTGAGGACTTTCAATAGCAGCAATAGCTAAAATGGATAGAACATGTAACTCAAAGAGAAGATAATAACACAATGAAGATATTAACATTCCACACTATTTCAAAACAAAAGGCTAGGAAAGAAGCCCCATCAATACTGAAAAGAGCGAAAACAGTTACTGGTGCTGAGAAACCTATTTTCCTAAAAAAAAACTGTTTTAAGAGAAAAATTTCATAAATTTCAACCAGTGGTAACACTAGATGGTAGGTCAATGAATGCTGATTTTTTTTTTATGAAAAAGTGGCTATAATTTCCAATTTCATTCATTTTCTTCTTTTTTTCCAAGTAGTGGCTTTTTTCTTTATACATGTTTGCAGCCAATTTATGAAGGTTTTCATTACACAAAATAGAGTTTTGACCCAAGTTTGGATGTTAACTATTTGCCCATAGCTGGAACCCTAAAAGGTGCTACCACCAGAGGTCAAGGTGGAACTGGGAATAACATCAATTGAGAAGTCATTCCATGCTTCTCAAAACCTACTGGTCAAAGACCTTGCTGCCGGTTGTAATTTATCATCATACCCAGGATGGAAATGTTTCATAACGAAGACATGCATAGTACCAAACCTGTTCAGAAATCTATAAACTGTATACAACTGCTTTCTCAAATCAATGATTAAAATTGGCTTCAAGTGAATGAGGCCTGTAGATTTTACCAAGGACTATCCTCCCTAGGACCTCATTTGTTGGTGCTACAGAATCATAAACAAAAAACCGTACCAAATAACATAAGCCACATCACTTGAGTACAACAGCAACAACTAAAATGGACAGCACATGTTTGTAATTTAAAGAGAAAATAATAAAATAATGTTAATGTTCCACACTATTTCAAATAAAATGTTAAGAAGGAAACCTCCATCAATACTGGAAAGAGCAATAACAGCTACTGGACTCGAAAAACCTTTTTTCCCAGAAAACTGTTTTATGAGAAATATTTTATAAATTTCAACCAATGGTAATGCCGGCTGTTTAATCAATGAATTGGGAATGTTTTTTTATGAGGAAACAACTAACATTACCATTATCAGTGAGTGACCTCCCTTTTTTTAAGTCACAGATTTTGCACCCAAGCTTACCTCTTGCTGCATTGTATTATGGCTCTCCAACTTGCAATACTGGGTAAGTTCACTCACTGACCTGTGCATTTTGAGGCATAGATCACAAGTGAAATCAGATGGGACATCATAGTGATAGATTGCTATTGTTTTAGTGGTGGCATGTGTGACTAATAAAGTAAAATATATTACAAATCGACACTGGACTCGTTAGGAATACCTACACCAGACTTCCCACCCAGAACTAAGGCTCAACTAAATAACGTCCACATTACACCCTCGCTGGTCGCCAAGATAATTGCGCAACTTGACCCACACAAAGCAAGCGGCGGTGACGGAATCCCAGTCATAGTACTGAAGAAATGTGCCCCAGAACTCTCCTCTGTCCTCTCTAAACTCTATAACCTCTGCCTATCTGCTTCCTGCTTTCCTGCCTGTTGGAAGTCCTCCTGCGTAGTACCTATATTTAAGAATTCTGGCGAACCCTCAGACCCCGCCAATTACCATCCTATTAGTCTCCTCCCAATCTTTGGCAAAGTTTTCGAAGCCATTATCAACGCCGAGGTGACTCAGCATCTTATGGCCAACGGGCTTCTCTCTGACAAACAGTATGGGTTTCGCTTCACCAGGTCTACTGCTGATATGCTAACGACCATTACCGAATACATATACCAGGCACTTGACAAGAATGGTGAATCCCGAACCGTTGCCTTGGATATCTCCAAAGCATTCGACAGGGTCTGGCATGCTGGCCTCTTGTGCAAACTGCGGAGCTATGGGATAACTGGACATCTGTTTGACCTCATCCAGTCTTTCCTCTCTAACCGCACATTGAAGGTGGTATTAAATGGGCATGCCTCCCAAAACTACCAGACGAACGCGGGCGTCCCTCAAGGTTCTATCCTAGGCCCCACGCTCTTTCTGATCTACATTAATGATCTCCCCGACACCATTAGATCCCAAGTTGGCATGTATGCCGACAACACAACAATCTACTCCCGCATCGATCAGAAACCAGGTCTGGACGACAAAGTGAACCTCGCTGCCGTACTTGAAAGGGACCTCCAATCCATAGTGACCTGGGGTAGGAAATGGTTGGTAAATTTCAATGCCTCCAAAACAAAGCTGTTATCAACTAATCACCATAGACAATCGCATCTACCTCCCATTAGCATGGGACAGGCTAGTCTCCCAGAGAGTAAAATACTACGCCTCCTTGGCCTTACACTCTCGGCGGACCTCAAATGGAATGACTATATTGAATCCATTGCCAAATCTGCTGCTATGAAAGTGGGCTCCCTGTGCAGGGCCCGGAAATTTTTCCCACCTGAATCTATTCTGCACATATACAAATCTACCATCCGCCCGTGTATTGAATATTGCTGCCATATCTGGTTGGGTGCCCCTGCTGCTCTCCTTGGGCTTCTTGACAAAATACAAAGGAGGATCTGTAATGTGGTTGATACTGACTTGGCAGACCGGCTGCAGCCGCTCTCACACCGGCGTGATGTGGCTTCCCTGTGCCTCTTCTACAAGTACTTTCATGGCTTCTGCTCAGATGAGCTTAGATCACTGGTGCTGCCTAAGCACGAATTTACACGAGATACTAGATTAGCAACGAGGTCCCACCCTTTTACAGTTAAACAAATAAGATGTAACCGTAAATTCTACTCCAACAGCTTCTTTTCTCGTGCTTCCTGCCTGTGGAACTCCCTTCCACAAGTCTGCTTTCCCGACAGTTACAATCTCCAGGTGTTTAAATGTAGGGTCAATAGACACCTCCTATCACAATAACTCCCAACTATTCTCACAACACTCTCATCTACCCAACCCTCATTCTCGGTATCCTTACCTGCCTATCACCCACCCTCTAACATTTCCTATATTTAATCAGCCTTTCTCCACTCTACGTAGCCCCCTGCACAGTAGTGGCAGTGACATGCCTTGCTCGGGGTGAAACGCTTATAAAAAAAAAAAAAAAATATCTAAATCTAAATCTAAACTTATTTATAAATGGAACTGTGTGTGTGTGTGTCCGTTACCTATAGACTCCAAAACGGCTGAACTGATTTTCTTGAAAATTTACACAGTTGTACTATAAGTGTCTGCGAGTGTTCTTAGCTAGGTTTTGTGTTGAGGTATCCCCAATAAATATAAAAAATCAATAATAAAAAAAAAACCGTGTTATAGAAGGAGTGGTCCGATTTTAATCAAACTTGATACACTCATAAACAAAGACATAAGAAATGATATTCAGAAGTTTCAAGGTTGCAGTTCTTACAATAGTGCGGAAAATCGATAATATATATATAAAAGGCAAGATGTTTGTGTGTGTGTCTGTTTATCTGCCTGTATGTCTGTATTTTTTCAGCCCTTTTATTTTAGTTTTTGCTTCGGGTTTGGCTCTAAGTATGTATAATTGTAGTTCTTAGTCTCAGCCATGATACCATTTACTCAGAGGACTTATTTAGCCTTCAAAATTCAGTTTATGACGGAAAAAACTTATTTGATATCGATACCAGGAAATCAAAATTTGACTTACATCCATTCATTTTTCTTTCAGTCTATGGTTTTGCTTTAACTGGAAACAACTATTGCTTTTTAGTCTTTCGTGTCAACGTCCAAAGAGTCTGAGCTCCAGGACCATGGATTAGTTTTAAAGCTTTCATTACACCCGAGCAATGCCGGGCTATACTGCTAGTAAAGTATATTACAGATATTGTTTTAGATGCTGAACTCAAGGATAACCCGCTAAAAAGTAAGCTTCCTTAAAATAAAAATCATCACCATAATAGTAATCCAACAGTACGCCTTCAACACTTCAGTCAACAGATGTCAACACTGGGCAAAAATTCTGTAATGAACAAAGCTTGTGAAGGTGACAAAACTACTTACAATCTGAGAACTTGTCTCTTGGCAATGGCTTTCAAAGTGCTTATGTAAAATCTCACAAGTCCAGTGTTATTTTGATTCAGGGTCAGTGTCAAGTATGCTGCCTGAAAACATAAAATAAAAAATTCGAAAACTTCACTACATGACAATTTAACAGAATCTTCAGTAAGAAATGATGAGAAAATGATGGCTGTATTATTGTAACAAAACTTGCTAGCAGTGGTGAACAAGTAACTTAGAGGTTTAGAAGGAGATAACTCATGACTCCCAAAAGAGGCTTTATGCAAGGAATAAGAACAATATACCCTAGTGATTGTAATAAAGTGTTCGGTTTGAAATTTGTAGCACCCGAAGAAGGCCGGACAATACAACAGCCGAAACGTACAAATGGCAACAAAGATGAAGACAATATGCTTCTCTTAATTTTTCTATGTCAAAAAGGAATTTTGGATAGGTTTGTGACTTTCTTTATTCTTCTTGGCTCAAAGGTTAATTTCTGTGAAGACAAGATTTCATTGGTCAAAAAGCAATTTTACATCAGTTTGTGAATTTGTCTTTTTCTCCAGTTGTGTGCTGGTCAATTTCTGTGAAGATGAGGTTTTCATTGGTCGAAAGAATTCCTTTCCTTTTTCCTCAGGCTTCAGAATTTGAAGAGAGTTATTATTTTGCATGCACTACACACTCAATTTAAGCATAATCTTGAGTATCAAAGATTCACTTGTGTATTGTGGCGCAGTGGATATCGGCTCGGAACGAGAAATCGGAGAGCCGAGTTCGAATTCCTTGCATTCACTTATGCGCAAATACCCTTGGGAAAGGTATTAATCTGTCTATTCCTTCCAGTTATAGGTTAAATAACAGGACAGATTGGGTTCTATAGCCTTAGTCAGCAACCAGTCTACCGCAGAAAGCAATGGCAACCTACTGTGGGATAATCTTCTGCCCAGTCAGTCATGTGTTTCGAGACATGATCGCCCAAAGCGTGTATCACGTATAGCACTTAACTGACTGACTGACAGTCCCTTGGCGATCAAAATATCAAACAGTTTTTTTTATTTCCATGTGTGTGAAAAAAAGTTCTTGACTGAATTTCAAGTCATATTTTCATGTTTGTAATTAAAATTATATCACTTTAATGTTTATAAATATTCTAAAAAAACATAAATTTGTAGAAGTTTCAGTTTTCAGTTTTTGACAGTTACCTACAAAAATTGACTTTCTATATTGTCATCTCTCATATCAAAAACATTTCAGTATATTGTAAGAGCTAGATTGATAAGCGGTATGAAAGGGCCTTGTTCAAATGCAAGTGCCATGAATTGCACTAACAGAAAAAAGGAATTGGTAACATAACAGCAAGATGAGGTGATGTTAAAATAAGGAGGATTTATATACCTTCATTTTGGCGATATAGGAATGATTCAAGTTTATCTTGAGATACTATCTATATTGCACAGAAAAAAGTTGGTATTGTGTCGTAGTTGCATAAAAATATCATGTGAGGGAAATATGTGCGTATGAATTTTAATAGGTTGAGGTTTTAATTGTGTAGTGACTTCATTACAGTTTGTGGTCTTATTATTCGTTGTGCATTGAATAAAACGAACAAATTAAGACTGACCTGTATTACGATAATAAAATTTTTATTTCTTGTTATTTTTTTACAGATATCATAGTAATGAAAATGAAATATTATTATTTAAATGTTCTTGTTTCTTCTATTTTTAAAAATATTAGTTTGCATTTTTCTGTTTGTTTAAAGTCAGATATTGTATGATAGTTTTTCTTAAATTTTAAGTTTGTCATTTTTATCTTTCCTTTTTTTTGTATGTCTGTTATGTTTGAATTAGGAATCAAATGTTTTTTTAAGATTGCATTGTATAATTGTTTTATATGTTTTACGTGTTTGTGTACTTCAGTTAGAGTTCATTCAATGTCTGTTCTTCATCTTCATAAGTTTCATAGGTTACTTTTTTGGTGTCCATGTTGTCTGGATCGAATTCACAACTGACTGAATCTTAGTTTTTTTTGTCTGGGTGTCATAAATCGCTTTGTCTGAAAAGCATGTTTTACACATATTTTTTTTAATGTTTTAGGTGTGAAAAATGGTTATTGATGGATCTCATATTTCTTGGTTCCTTCCACTTATTGTAACCTTTAATGACCAAAATCTTGCATAATGTTGTCTGAGTCATCTGTCTGACTTGTCTCCAACCAGAAATAGAGAAGAAAAGTCTGTGTGTGAGAGAGAGATTTTGTCCTCATTTAGAAAGAAAGGAATTCTTTCAATATGTCATTTAATCTCATTACAGATTCATTTCACGTCCGGAGAAAAATCAGGGTATGATAAGTAGAGGAAGTACTGAACTTTTTTTTCTTATTTTTTTTAATAACAAAACACTAAACAGTTAAAATTTCATGAATAACAATGACGAAGAATTCATACTCAAACAGGTAGTCGCAAAATACTTGGTGAAATGTACAATTCTGGAAAGGAAATTTGTGAAAATTACAGTACAAGACACTACTAACTAATCTTAACAGTGATTGAGGCAAATAATGAAGTTATAGCGATAAGTATATAAAAAAAATAAAAAAAAGAGAAAATAAATAGTGGTGCTTTAAAAAATGTAGAAATAGGTGTGTTTCTTTATGTTTTGTCTTTTTAATCTTGATTTGATCACATTTCCCGTATACATTCCTATCAGTTGTTTTTCTTGAAACAAATTAATTTTGTATTTGTTCTTTAGAAGAATTTATTTTAATTCACTTTGTTTTTTATTTTTAAGTGTAAGAAAAAACGTCGTCAATTGGAATTGATTGAATTCAATACTTTCATTAAAATAAAAGTAAGCAGACAATACATCGATACTGTTATTTCTAAGCACACTCGTAAATGATAGTCAAATCAAAACTTTACCTGATATAAAAAATTAATACGTTGAAATACTTCTTTATAAGGAATGCTCTTATCCGCTTTTCCCATGCTTGTTTGCCTTGGGGTTGTTTTTCTGTGACACCGTCAGATTATACGGTGAAGAGTAGAAAATACCACCGGTTATAAAAGTCCGAAAATGTTTTTCACTTTTTATTTTATAAATTAAAACTAACAATATAAAAAAGATGATTGGATGACAAAAATATAACCTATTTTAAATTATCTAAAAAAATCTTCTTTTTTTTTTTTTAATCATCTCACCCCAAGCAAGGCATTCCACTGCCACTATTGCGCATGGGGCTACATAGGGGAAGGTAAAGAGAAGGAGTGGTTAGACATAGGGAATGTCAAGAGGAAGGTGACAGATGAGTAAGGATAGAGAGGATGAGGGTTGGGCAGATGGGAAGAGTGTTTGATAGAATGGGAGCAGGTTAGTGTGTTAGGAGGTGTCTATTGACCTTACATTTAAACTCCTGGAGATTGTAGCCGTCAGGGAAGCAATCCTGTGGAAGAGAATTTCACAATCGGGAAGTGCGAGGAAAGAAACTGTTGGAGTAGAAGTTACGGCTGCATTTTATTGGTTTCACTGTAAAAGGGTGGGATCCAGTTGCTAATCTAGTATCTCATGGAAATTCGTATTTAGGGGGCACCAGTGATCTAAGTGATTTGATAAATCAAATTAGTCTCGAGAAATCAACAACTTTGTGTAAGAATGACACTAAATGTTCAGTTGTTCACAAAAATTGTATGTCAGTCAGTTAAAGTGCCATACGTGATACACGCTTTGGGCGATCATATCTCGAAAGAGACTTGACTGACTGGGCAGAAGATTATCCTGCAGTAGGTTGCCATTGCTTTCTGCGGTAGACTGGTTGCCAGCCAAGGCTATAGAACCCAATCTGTCCTGTTATTTGACCCATAACTGGAAGGAAGAGACTGATTAATACCTTTCCGAAGGGTATTTGTGCATAAGTGAATGGAATGAATTTACCTGGAATTCGAACTCGGCTTTCCGATTTCTCGCTCTGAGTCGATATCCACTGGACCATAAGGCACATCCTAGACATTATGTCAGTAAATCTTTCAAAAGATATGAATCAGCTTTTCCCTGCACCTAGGTCATCACAACATGTCGACCAAAATTGGCCTTGTCACTGACATGCCATAAAGACTGACAGAAAAGAAAGGCAGCAAAGAAACATTTAGACAAACTACTAATCATTAATATAAACTAATATTAATATAATATTTATATTTATTAATATAAACTACTAATCATTAATATAAACTAATATTAATATAATATTTATATTTATTAATATAAACTACTAATCATTAATATAAACTAATATTAATATAATATTTATATTTATTAATATAAACTACTAATCATTAATATAAACTAATATTAATATAATATTTATATTTATTAATATAAACTAATATTAATATAATATTTATATTTATTAATATAAACTAATATTAATATAATATTTATATTTATTAATATAAACTAATATTAATATAATATTTATATTTATTAATATAAACTACTAATCATTAATATAAACTAATATTAATATAATATTTATATTTATTAATATAAACTACTAATCATTAATATAAACTAATATTAATATAATATTTATATTTATTAATATAAACTACTAATCATTAATATAAACTAATATTAATATAATATTTATATTTATTAATATAGACTACTAATCATTATATAAACTAATATTAATATAATATTTATATTTATTAATATAAACTACTAATCATTAATATAAACTAATATTAATATAATATTTATATTAATATAAACTACTAATCATTAATATAAACTAATATTAATATAATATTTATATTTATTAATATAAACTACTAATCATTAATATAAACTAATATTAATATAATATTTATATTTATTAATATAAACTACTAATCATTATATAAACTAATATTAATATAATATTAATATTTATTAATATAAACTACTAATCATTAATATAAACTAATATTAATATAATATTTATATTTATTAATATAAACTACTAATCATTATATAAACAGGCCTGTGGTAACAGAAAGCCACGATCAACATTAACAGGGACCAGTTGATTTTGGCAATTTGAAATATATGAGGACATAAAAAGAATTGATAGAGGTGTAAAAGTTGAAAGAGGTGTCCCCCACCACTAATAGCAGAAGTATTCATCTCTATAACATAAAAACACAGGAAATTTTTCTTTTTTTACAATGATGTTCATCCTGTACAAGGCCCAAGAACTGAAGCTATAGAGAGATGGTTAATGTTTATTGAATTGGTCATGTGTCATACATAATCGAACTCCCTACAACTTAGGATTATTTGCGATCATCAGAAGGTTGGAGATTGGAATGTGTGGATTTGTGGAAGAATAAAAGTATGACCCTCGGACCCCGCAAATTAAAGCCCAATCAGCCTTCTTCCGATCTTCGGCAAAGTGTTCAAAGCCATTATCAATGCCGAGGTCGTTCAGCATCTCACGGCCCATGGGCTCCTCTCAGACAAACAGTATGGCTTTCGCTTCACCAGGTCTACTGCTGATATGCTAACAATCATCACCGAGTATATATACCAGGCTCTCAACAAGAATGGTGAAGCCCGAACTGTTGCCCTAGATATCTTTAAAGCATTCAACAGAGTATGGCATGCCGGCCTTCTACGGAAACTGTGAAGCTACGGCATTACTGGACTTTTGTTGGACTTAATCCAGTCATTCCTCTCCAACCGCACACTGAAGGTGGTTTTAAATGGACATGCCTCCCAGAACTACCCTACAAATGCAGGTGTCCCCCAAGGCTCTATCCTAGGTCCTACGCTCTTTCTAATCTACATCAATGATCTCCCCGATGCCATAAGATCACAAGTAGGCATGTACACCAATGATACCACAGGATACGCTCGCCTCGATCAAAAATCTGGTGTTGATGACAAGGCAAACCTTGCGACTGAGCTTGAAAAGGACCTCCAATCCCTGGTGGATTGGGGTAGGAAATGGCTCATAAAATTCAATTCTTCCAAAACGAAGCTGCTGTCAATTAATCACCACAGACAACCGCACCTCCCTCCCATTAGCATGGAACAGGCATGCCTCCCAGAGAGTAAAACACTACACCTGCTTGGCCTGACACTCTCAGCAGACCTCAAGTGGAATGACTACGTCGAATCCATTGCTAAATCCACTGCTATGAAAGTCGGCTCTCTGTGCAGGGCCCGGAAATTCTTTCCATCTGAATCTATCCTGCACTTATACAAATCTACCATCCACCCGTGTTTTGAATACTGTTGCCACATCTGGTTGGGTGCCCCTGCTATTCTCCTTGGGCTTCTCGACAAAATACAGCGAAGAATCTGTAATGTGATTGATACAGACTTAGCTTTGGGTTTGGCTCTAAGTAGGTATAATTGTAGTTCTTAGTCTCAGCCATGATACCATTTACTCAGAGGACTTATTTAGCCTTCAAAATTCAGTTTACGACAAAAAAAACTTATTTGATATTGATACCAGGAAATCAAAATTTGACTTACATCCATTCATTTTTCTTTCAGTCTACGGTTTCGCTTTAACTGGAAACAACTATTGCATTTTATTCTTTCGTGCCAACATTCAAAGAGTCTGAGCTCCAGGACCATGGATTAGTTTTAAAGCTTTCATTACACCCGAGCAACACCGGGCTATACTGCTAGTTTATATAGAAATTTATTAGTAAAAATAGAATAACATGAATTGGTAGAAGTTAAATGTTCATCAAGAAAAAGTAATGACTTAAGGGTATTAAGAGTTTGTAGTAGTCCTTGCAAGAGTGTGTTTATGTGTACGTAGACAGGAACGTATGTATGTATGTATGTATGTATGTATGAGCATTTATTGTTGGGTAGGAGTGTCATTGAAGTATTTGCTCAGTCTTAAAGTTATCAAGTAGACGGGTGAACAATGAAGAAGAAGGTGAGAGATGAGAGGTAACAGAAAGGTAATAATAGCGATTGCTTGACATTAGTCAAGGGACGTGTTAATTATACTTGTCATCTTAAACCTCTAGAGACGGTTGTCTTTTCCCATCTTTTATATTGTTTAGGAATTCACTCCCAGATGTGATTCTGGCCTTTCCATTGGATGACAAACATTTCACATCAAGGTGTGAAATTTCGCGAGTTTTGTGTGTGTTAAGCAAAGTTTGTAAATTCGAAAAATTTGTTTATTTCTAACAAAATCAATGAGTCAGTGCTTAGCATTTGAATTTTTAAAACTAGAACTTTTTCGTTCACTACAGAACCATTTGAAGTAGATGGTTACAAAGTAAGAGCTACATTTTATGGGAATATGTGGGGGGGAAATAACAGTTAACCTTAGATTTTAACAGGTTAAGAATGTAGTGACTGGGAAGCATCCTTTTAGGGGTCGGTTTTTAGTGAGTACAAAATACTTTACCTACACCCTTCAAATTCAGGTGGGCTGAGAAAGAAGATGGAAAGAAATTTTGGAGCCTTTGTAAAATTTTCTTTGAACCAATGAAAACCCTGCCTTCACAGAGATTGGCCAATATGCTGAAAAGAAAAGGAAATAAATAATGTGTGAAATTACTTTTTATATAAAATGAAGAGAAAAATTAAATTAAGAGAAAAGTGTCTGAACTCAAGTAAAATTTTTGTTTCAGTTCCTTGCAGCCAACAACCAAAATTCAAATTTTTGCCAGTGTCAAATTAGTTGCCAATTATATTATCAGCTTTTAGCCAAGCAAGCAACACTTCAAAGAATTATCCTGCAACAATCTAAAAAAGTTATCTCTCTTTGTCTACTTTTGAAAGTATGAAACCGTATATCCCTTCTATGAGCAACAAACTCTCTTACCTTTGTTTTAAACATTTTTTATATTATTTTTTGTCAGTTTATTTCATTTCTTGTATGAACATTTCCTCTTTATGATAATTCCTTGAAACTACAGACTTTAAAATTTCTTATTTCTTTTCCTGAAATAAGCTACTGACAACTTCAAGCATGTAAATTCGTAAATAATTTCCTTATTTTGTTTTCTTAAAATTACCCATGTGTTTCCTTGTCATTTTCAGCCTCCATTAATCTTCTTGACATGAGTAAATCAACTGTTCATTTTAACCCTGAAGCCCCATGCCACTATGCAACTTCTTGAGAGTTGGTTCCACAATGCAGTACGTTTTGGGAAGAACCTTCTCAAGTGGAACTTAAATCTCTCCAATGGAATATGGAGAAAATGAAAATGGTTCACTAGAATGTGTGTGGCATGGCAGATCTTAACCATATAGATCAGAACTGGTTGGGCTAAGGCAGGATAAGTAAGATCATGCTTTGTGAACTATCGTTAGTGTAATATATTCAATTGTGCAGATCGACAACAGGTCATAATATTGTGTTTAAAAGAATGTCATTTTCAACAGAACAAAAGCATATAATCTAGACAAATTATTTATATGTATATATAATTATTTGATTTAAACAATGAAAATGTATCAAATGTGACAAGCTAGCTATAGTGATAAAGAGGAGAAGCAAAGTTGTTACCTTAAGAATGAGATGAATAGGGGGATTCAAATACGTTTGTCTTACTGTGTGGTCAGATAAGAAAGGATTCTGTGTTTGACTGAAGATGAAATTTTAAACCATATTTAATCTCTCATTATCACTCCAACAAGTATTTTAATTTGAATACAAACTCTTAATCAAAAAAGATGGAAGTGTTAGGAAACAAAAGACACTTATCTCCCTTTGGTCAAGGTAAGTCATTTAGGTCTCATGACAGCCATTTCATTACGTCACTCCAGATAGTGACCCAAGCATTAGTCATTCGAGAGTTTATGATCAGCAAGCAAATCAGAAGGTTGTTTCCTTCTGCCTGGGCTTTGGCCCAGGCTGAGGCAAATTTTCAGCTTGCAGGGAAATAGATGAGTCTGACCATGTCCCACTGGAACATTGATGAATCCTGATGCATCTCGCTGGGACAAACAGTTTACAAGCAGATGGTGTTTTATCCCACTGGGATATAGGAACATAGATTAATCCTGCCATTTCCCACTGAGACAAACAGCTTACAAGCATATGCTTTATTCCGCTGGGATATAAATGAATCTGGCCACTTTCTGCTGAGACATGAGATGAATCTGGCTCTTTAAATTGGGAGTCATAACAATGGCTTTCAAAGAACAGAAGTAACTTCAAACTATATGTAAAACCTTTTCTTTTGTTCCTCTTTATATTTTGCTTTGCAATTGATATATATGATATGCATTTCTCCATTTGTGGACACTTGTATATATGCATAATTCTGTGTATGTCATAGTATATAAAAGTCTCTCTGAGAACAAACATTTGCCATTCATTTCTCCTTTCCAGCCATTTTGTTCTGTCCTGTTCCTGAGCTTCATGCTGATATATAACTGATATGACAATGCCTGTTAATGGGAGAAAAGTTGGGGAGAATAAATTCTTTCCTTTCCACTACACTTTCATAGTTATGATTTTGATATATATATATTTGATATTATATATATATATAAATATATATATTTTGATATATATTTGATATTATATAAATATATAAAAATATATATATTTTGATATATATTTGATATTATATATATATATATATATAAATATATATATTTTGATATATATTTTGATATTATATACATATAAAAATGTATTTTTATATATATATATTTATTTGTGTGTGTGCGTATATTTGTGTGTGTGCGTATATTTGTGTGCGTGTGGTGTATATATATATTTATGTGCGTGTGTGTATATATATTTATGTGCATGTGTGTGTATACATATCTATGTGTATGTGTATATATATGTGTGTATGTGTATATATATATATATGTGTGTGTGTATATATATCTATGCGCATGTGTGTGTATATATATATATATCTATGTGCATGTGTGTGTCTGTCTGTCTGTCTCACTTCTTCATTTCATCTTTAAAAAACTTTATAATAAACATGTTGTTCTGTTTAATTTAGAATTTAAATTTTGTAATTTCTAACATAATTTCATAATAATTTTTTAAAACAAATCTTTATTTTCATTTTAAAGTAAAATTAATAGTCAATTACTAATACTGATTTCTATTTTAATCAAGCATTAACATTAATGCACGAATAAATTGTTTTTAGAGTATGTTGTCATGTTTTTTAAATTAGCATTTACTTGTATTTTGATTAGTCATCACTGATTACATAACAATGTCTCCCCAATTGAGGAGGTTTGGTTTAAACCTTTTTAAACTCTTCATGTTACAATCAGCACCATCAGTTGACAAGACACAAGAAGTGTTGAAACAAAATAGCTACTTTGTAGTGATATTATACTTATGCTATAAATTTTAGATGAATATTATTTGCTCTACTGTATTGAGCACTCTTAAGAATAGTGTATTTTTGGGATATAGAAATGTTATTCCATTCATACCAACCCTATACATGTATATATATATATATATATATATATAGAGAGAGAGAGAGAGAGAGGGGGGGGACACACACACACACAAACTGGCCACACGGTTAAGTTCAAGGGGAAACAAACATTCTTTTAATCATTTCAAAATTGACCAATTCCTCTTTTGCCTGTCTGCATTTGATATATGTGTGTGTGTGTGTGTGTGTGTGTGTGTGTATATATATATATATATTGCCCCAAGCAAGGCATTTTACTGCCACAGTTTTGCAGAGGGTTACATCGGAGGACAAGTCTCCTTTATTGGTTGTGCTCAATCTCTCTACTTCTGCATATTTGTTGTTGAGCCATTCCTCTTTTGCCTGTCTGCATTTGATATATGTGTGTATATATATATATATATATATATATATATATATATATATATATATATTATTTTTTAAGGAATTTAAAAATTCCTATTTGAGCCATGTTTATTCTGTTTTTTTACTTTTTTTTTATAATCATATCGCCCCAAGCAAGGCATTTTACTGCCACTGTTTTGCAGGGGATTACACAAGAGGAAAGTTATGAGAAAGAGTGACAGGTGATACGGGATGTCAGGAAGTGGGTAAGAAAAGGATGAGTATACTGATGAGAGTGGAGTGGACGGAGAAAGGAGCATGAGAGAGAGGATGCAGGTTAGTGAAATAAGGGATGACTATTGATTTAAATTCTTGGAGATTATAGCTGTCGGAGAAGCAAGTAAATGTAAGGGAATTTCACAGACAAGAATTGTGAGAAAAAAAGCTGCTGGAGTAGAATTTGCATTTACATTCTATTGGTTTCACGGTCAAAGGTGGGACCTAGTTGCTAAATTTGTGGCTTGAGTAAATTCATATATAGGGGACACTAGTGAGCTAAGTTCATCAGAGCAGAGTCCATGAAAGTATTTGTAGAAGAGACACTGGGAAGCCACATTGCGCCAAGGAGAAATTGACTGTATCTGAGCTGCCAAGTTGGGATTGATCACATTACAGATTCTCCATTGGATTTTGTCAAGGATACCTAGGTGGATAGAAGGAGCACCTGACCAGATATGTGAGCAGTATTTAATGCACAGGCAGATGGTAGATTTGTATATGTGCAAGATTGTTTCAGATGGGGAAAACTTTCTGGCTCTGCACAGAGAACTGACTTTCTTAGCTGCGGATTTAGCTATGGATTCTATATAGTTATTCCACTTGAGGTCTGTTGTGAGAGTTAACCCAAGGAGGCACAATGTTTTGTTTTCAGGGAGACTAGCCTGATCCATGCTAATAGTGGGGTAGGAGCGATTGTCTGTAATGGTTAATAGATAGCAGCTGTGTTTTGGAAGCATTAAAATTCACAAGCCATTTCTTACCCCAGTCTGCCACGGATTGGAGGTTCTTTTCAAGCTTGACAGCAAGGTTTGCTTTGTCAGCCTCGGCAGATATTTGATCAATGCAAGAGTAAACCATAGTGTTGTCAGTGTATATGCCTACTTGGGATCTTATTACATCTGGGAGATCATTAATGTAGATAAGGAAAAGCATAGGACCTAGAATAGAGTCTTGAGGGACACCTCCATTCGTATGATGATATTGGGAGGCATGTCTGTTCAATACTACCTTCATTATGCAATTTGAAAGGAATGACTGGATATGGTCAAACAACTGTCGTTATACCATAGCCTCACAGTTTGCATAGAAGGCCAACATGCCAGACTGTGTCAAATGCTTTGGAGATATCTAGGGCAACAGTTTTGGCTTCACCATTCTTGTTGAGAGCCTGGTGTATATAATCAATGATGGTCATGTGCATATCAGCAGTAGACCTGGTGAAGCGGGAACCATTTTTGTTTGTCAGAGAAGAGTCTGTAGGCTGTGAGATGTTGAACCACCTTGGCGTTGATGATGGGTTTGAACACTTTGCCAAAAATGTCTGTTGCCAAAGTTTTGTAGATGGAAGGCCATCATTTATTTCCATCCTGTCCATAAATTGAGAATTATCTTCCACCTTCATACTGAGAATTTCATGTAAATTTTTAGTATCAAAACAGTTTTTTTTTTTGGTATCAAGTTTCATTTAGAGTTATCCTGATTTATTTTGAGGTTCTTGGGTTGATGTTTTTTTTTCTTCTTAAATGATATCTCCTTTCTGGTTGGCTACTTGGAGCATTTCTCTTGTAAAAGAGGGTGTTTCTGCTAGTATTATGTCGGCTTCCTGTTTCTTTTGTGATCATTTATTGAATAAGTTTCCTCTGCTCTTCTTCTGTTTTTTAGGTTCTGGGTATGACTGTAAACTGCATCCGGCAGCAAGGCCTCTAATTAGAAGGTTGGGAGGAGCATGGAACCACCTCTTAATTGCTGTTGTTCCCAGGTCCACCCTGACCCAGAGTGGTAGCACCTGTTAGGATCCCAGCTATGGGTAAATAGTTAACCTCCAAATCGAGTTCAAAATGCTATGAAAGTATTTACCAACAAAACTTTTTTCAATGAAAAATATTACCAACAAAATGTTTTGAAGGAAAAATGTTACCAACAAAAATACGTAAAGGAAAAAAAAATATTACCAGCAATGCATCTGACTCTCAATGAAACCCACTTTACAAAGAAAGTATATTCTATTCATACAAATCTATTATAAAAATCTCGTCGGCATTGAGGTCGATATACCGTAAAACAAAACAAACCAAACCAATCCATTTTTTAATTTCTGTTTTTTTTTTTTTTTGTTTTTTATAATCATTTCACCCTAAGCATGGCAGTACTGCCACTGGTATACAGAGGATTACAGTTAGAGGAGAGGGAAGACAGAAAGGAAAAAAAAACAACAGTATAGGAAATGTTGAAGAAAGGGTGAGAGTCAAAGAGATAGAAGATGGTAATTGATGTTGCATTTAAACTTTTTGGAGATTGTAGCTATCAGGGAAGCAAACATGAGAAAGGGAGATCCACAGGTGGGATGCGCAAGGAAAGAAACTACTAGAAAAGAAGTGGCAGTTACATTTGCCTATTTTGACAGTAAAAGGGTGGGATC
Organism: Ascarosepion bandense; assembly: GCA_037127315.1. Classification (NCBI taxonomy): domain Eukaryota; kingdom Metazoa; phylum Mollusca; class Cephalopoda; order Sepiida; family Sepiidae; genus Ascarosepion; species Ascarosepion bandense. The sequence continues at coordinate 672,444 of JBBBDQ010000373.1, forward strand.
TAGTTGCACAAGTAAATTCATGAGGGTCAGGCACCAGGTAATGAAATTTGTCAGAGCAGAAGTCCTGAAAATACTTGTAAAAAAGACAGAGGGAAGCCACATCCCATCGGTGAGAAAGTAACTGAAGGCAAGCAGCCAAATCGAAACTGATTACATTGCAGATCCTCCTTTGGATTTTGTTGAAAACCCTGAGATTGTTTTGTTTTTTTGTTTTGTTCAAGTTTTTGAATATTTTTTTTCCTGTAGTTGGAGTTTATTATTTTTGGTTTGAGTCTGCTCGTGTTTGGCATAGTGGTGGATGTTGTTATGTTAATAATTTTTTAGTGTTTTTATTAGATGTTTTAATTCTTTTATTAGCACTGTTAGTTCTTCCTGTGCTCTAAACCAACCTAACATTAATTAACTAAGACATAAATTAATATTTTTTTCTTTTTTTGATTTGGTTTTCTTTGCTTTTTCATAGGGTTTTCTTTGTTTTTTAGATGGTTTACAGACAGCTGTTCTTCTTATGTGTCATCTCTCTACAGGATGTGAGCGATCACGGCTCTCCACAATTTCCTGTCCTTTACTGTCCTCTAAAACCTAATTCTGCTTACCTGATTATATTATTAACAACGGCATGTCAAATGCAAGGTCATAAACACTAGCACACCCTAACAAACATTTGCATTAAGAAAGAAATGTTTGACCTAAAAAAATACTTTCTTCTCAAATAATAGTCATGTTTTATTTCTTTATTTAGATGTGGCTTAAAAGAAATATTTCTTGCTTTTTACCTTTCTAGCAATATTTAAATTAATTGGTCCACTCATAACAAACAAAAAAAAATATTTTTTAACAATTTCTGTAGACTAGCCTTTCTCAAACGTTGGCATGTTTCAGAATTAATAAACATTGACTTTTTTTTTTTTTAGGGTCCTACTCATAATATAAATATGATGTCAAATTGATTCCTGACTTCATAAACAGTTATTTGTAATTTGGTTTTGTTTAAAAATGTCAAGTTTTAAACTGTATTTCTTCTTCTATGTACTGTGTCCCTTCAGGATGTGGGAGATCATAACTCTCCACAACTTCTTATCCCTTTTGTCCATTAGCAGTGTTTTTCACTCTGCCAAGTTTCCCCATTCCTGTACTGATATTTATTCACACAAGCTTGTCAGGTAGGTGGCTAACTGCTTCCTCTATCTCGCTTGTGTTTGATATGTCTTGTGAGGGTTAAGTTTTACAAGCCCTCCTTCTACATTCAGTCAGTTAAGTGCCATATGTGATACACGCTTGGGTGATCATGTCTCGAAAGAGACATGACTGACTGGGCAGAAGATTATCCCGCAGTAGATTGCCATTGCTTTCTGCGGTAGAATGGTTGCCGACCAAGGCTATAGAACCCAATCTGTCCTGCTATTTAACCCATAACTGGAAGGAAGAGACGGATTAATACCTTTCCCAAGGGTATTTGCGCGTAAGTGAATGCAATGAAATTCAGCTGGAATTCGAACTCGGCTCCCCAAGTTCTCATTCCGAGTCGATAGCCAATGCACCACAACGCACATCCTTCTACATTATATCTTCTAAAAATCTTACTTGTCTCCTTCTGATTTTAGGTATTAGTGTCCTGTTTATTCTTATTTTTCTTAAGGTTTCCTCATTGCTTACTCACTCTGTCCATGGGATTTTAAGCATCCTTCTGTAGAACCACATTTCTGTTACCTCCAGTTTCCTCATCTGTGAGGAGACTGTCCAGTGTGGTGGTACCGACCGAGCAAAAGCGAGGGACCAGATGTTCACACTTTCACAAACAAAAAGCAAATGACCAAAAGTCATCGGTGTGCATCTGGGTTCACGCAGATGTTCCGGTTGAAAACTAAAAATTAATTAAATATTAAATTTCCAGTTCGCGAGCCTACACAAATTTTATTTATTGGCCAATGGGAAGCCCAGAATCAAATACAGATATGAATTCCCAAATGATCTGCTGTGATCCAAAAAGTCGAAATAAAAAGCCGATACAGAAAGCACTCAGACAGATAGACTCTGACTCAAGAGAGAGGAGTGTAATCAGTATCCCCTTGACCTAAGTCAAGTGGCTTACTATCCTAGCCTTCGTTCCCTCTCCTCTTATCTTTCACTATCTCAAAACTACTTACTGACGTAAGGAGTGAATACATCAAAGACATTCCTTACTTACAGTACTCCCACATTCCTAAGCATTAATTCTCTTTTCAGCATTTTATTGCCATGAACATTTTAACATCCATTGGACCTATACTTCAAGTATTACTTTAATTGTAAAAACCTTAATTGACATGTGTATATATAAAATGTTATTCTCAACTCAATTTGCTTTTCTTGACTTATAATCATTTTATGACTTATAGTGGGCTATCTACAACAAGGCCAAATTCCGTCAATCTTCAACAATACATGACTATCCTTCACTAGGACGGACTCTCCACTATAAACTGGAAAAGAATGGATAACCTGCTATCTCAGCATTCACTGCCATACAAGATGATTGATATCACATAACAATTCAGCCATTTTTCTTTATTTCTAACAAAATCTTTCTGTTCTTAGTACTTACTATGTTTACAACATTGATAACCGCATACTGTTACTAATTGAGAAAAAGTACACACAATATTACACAACAAATTGAATTTTACAACAATTATATCTTCTGAAGAGTGGATGTAATTTCTGCAAAACTCTGAGAGGGTTCAAGGTATCATTCATTCAGCAATGAATTTTTTTTTTTTTTTTAATCATCTCACCCCAAGCAAGGCATTCCACTGCCACTATTGCGCATGGGGCTACATAGGGGAAGGTAAAGAGAAGGAGTGGTTAGACATAGGGAATGTCAGGAGGAAGGTGACAGATGAGTAAGGATAGCGAGGATGAGGGTTGGGTAGATGGGAAGAGTGTTTGATAGAATGGGAGCAGGTTAGTGTGTTAGGAGGTGTCTATTGACCTTACATTTAAACTCCTGGAGATTGTAGCCGTCGGGGAAGCAATCGTTTGGAAGAGAATTCCACAGTCGGGAAGTGCGAGGAAAGAAACTGTTGGAGTAGAAATTACGGCTGCATTTTATCGGTTTCACTGTAAAAGGGTGGGATCTAGTTGCTAATCTAGTATCTCATTCAAATTCGTATTTAGGGGGCATTAGTGATCTAAGTTCATCGGAGCAGAAGCCGTGAAAGTATTTATAGAATATTTATGAGAACACTCTTAGCTATTGTGCATGTATAATGATAATATACATGCTAAAAAGTCTTCCTCCTTCTACCAAGGTAGAATCGCCGACTGATGCCAATTTGGTCGGATTTCAATCCTGGGTAAAAAGCAATCGGCTGTCTAACTGTACTGATGAGCTGTGATACAGCGAAACAGATCTGTCTGTGGATGACTATATGTGTGTGTGTGTTAATAAATGTACATATTATCCTATGTCTGTGGCACAACTCGGAGTTTCATGTATTATGCAATCATCAGGTGCATCTTTCAAACTGACAGTCTAATAGATTTTAATTTAAGTTCACTTGATGTTCATGGGAATTAAATCTCATAAAGTTATGTTACGGCTTCTTTCATAACAAGATTAAAAATCTAAATATTCTACAGTTTCAAGTAGATAAAAATTTAAAATTAAAATAAAAAAATAAAATAAAAAATAAAAGGCAGGGAGAAGAAATCAAAGGAGCGTAAATCATGAGTCTTAAAAATTTAAATATTACATGAACATAAAAATGTAAAGAAAATTAAAATTTTAAATAAAAAAAAGATAAAGTAAAATAAAAGAAAAGAAAAAAAATTTAGAAGTAAAATTAAGAATTAAAAACTAAACTAAATGTAAGAAGCAAAAATAAAAAGGGGTTTAATTCATAATTGTTAAAAATAATATTGCAGAGGAAAGAAATAAAGAAAGAGGCAAATGTATAAAGGATTTTATATCAATCTGGGTCTCAGAATTTTAATAAGAATTTTTTTACTATTGCAGCATGTAGTCATTTAATCACTTTTTTTATTAAATAAATTAGGACTATTGATATGGTTTAAGATGACAAGTTTTTCTAAAGGGCATAGATTACATTTATCTCCTTTTCCATTGTAAGTTTTGGATTTAGCTATGATATTCCAGGTAATAATTGAATTTTTGCTGTTGTTTTTTTCATTTCCAATAATGTATGGATAAAGCAGTACTTTTGCTGTATTTACTGTTGTTTAAAGACAACATGTGGTTGTTAAAGCTTATCTTCCACCTGTTAAAAGTGCTTCCAAAATAAAATATAACATCATTATCATCCAAATGATGCTCTATAAACAATACTTTTAGACATACACTGGCCATTCAATGGGCAGGTTTTATTTTTTTTGGCAGTTGCAATTATTTTTAGAAGGGTTATTTTTGCTATTAGTTGGGTGACGGATGTTGTTTATGTGAGCCAAGTATTCATTTGATATCAGAGCATTACGTTGTGAAATATACTTATCTATTTTTTGTTTAATGCAAGTATAACTGACTTTAACATTGTTTAATGTTAACGTCAGTTATAGTTGCGTTAAAAACAAAAAGACTTCTAGTTAGCAGCTGGTCCCGCTTTAAGTTTGACTCTTTTCAATTTGAATCAGAGGTGGAATGGTTCAGTCTGCTTGAGATCTCATTACCCACATTCAATCTGGTAAAGGAGACAACAACAGTTCAAGTCCAATTGCATTGCTTTCGCGCGTGCTAGCTTGCAGCGACCCCGTTTAACTGCAGTCAAATTCTGCAAAGGAAGTAAAACACACACTAGTCCATGGTCGCAGCACACACATGCTAGTTCACCCTCCTGTCTAAGTATGTACAGGTGCTAGGCCACAACCAAGCCTGTCCTCCTTGGACTATGTTCAGTTGCATCCGAGACTTGACCTCAACTTTTCAGCCTGTGCCATTTGTGCCACACACTGATGACATTCCTGACATTTCAGCCTGAGCTGTTCACGTCAGATGCTGGTTGATGTTCCTGTCAAACGACAATGACATTCCAGCCTGTGTTGATCCTGCCAGACGCTGATGACTTTCCAGCCTGTGCCTTTCATATCAGATGCTGACAACATTCCTGTCAACTTGACCTCAACATTCCAGCCTGAGCTGATCTTGCCAATTGCTGCTGACATTCCAGCCTTTTCCAACTCTCCTACTAATCACACGTCGATTTTATCACAATAAAAATTGACACTGAAACTCTATAACTTTGCCTCCATTTCCTCATTGTCTTTGCTGTTTTCACATATGCAAAAGTTTGTGGGGTTGAGACCCATTCCTATACTCAGCCTCAGCAACATATGTATTTCTCTATGCATGGACATTTATTTGTGTACATATATATATATATATATATATATATATATATGTATAATTAGCGTATATCATAGTATATAAAGGTCTCTCTGAGAAGAAGCATTCTTCATTTGCATTTCCCTTTCTGCCTTCTCATTACAACTAAATTATTAAGGCTGCGGAATCACGTATATTTCCATACAGTTCAGCCACAACTGCACTCACTCATTGTACATGCACACATGCGATCATCACATGATGTCCTTATGCTTTACCGCATTTTCCCGGGACTTATAAAAAGCAAGGACACATGTGTTACGACAGCAGTTCCAGTTTGAGTACCAAGCAAGGTAGTTGACAGTTTCATGGGGTCACGTTCGTCAATCTCGTCTAATTCTCTCACAATTTATACAGTTGGTGCAGACATTCAACAGGTACCATGTCAAAACTCTATAAGACTGTAGTGGACGAAGGGCGTCCACTTACTAATTTATATTTTAACGGTCGACTCGACGTAACATTCGTTAAGGTTTGAAGCAAGATTTATGAATGAACAAGAAGGCGAAAGTAAACGGAAAAACAATATATTGAAAAAGGTTACATAGGGTTGAGAAAGCATGCATAAGAAGTTGTAGAGTCCGGTTTCAATGAAAGTTAATGTCAGAGAAGAAAATTAAGAGAATAAAAAATATTTGCGCCACTAACTGCTACCCGCAATTAGTGCACGTGTGTTTGTATGAGTTAGGGAGGCATGTCTGTTCTTGTCTGCCCTCGCCCCGGGACGAAATCCTAACTGCTGTCTCACGTGCTGTTTTCGGTTTTTAAAGGCTTCGTTTTTGGCGGGAACTACGACTGTCACGTAGACGCCGCGTGACCATGCGTATGTATGTGTGTGTGTGGGTGTCAATGTATGAGACCCACAAGACTAAACGCCCAACTCACACTGCTATACAAATTCTATCTTTTGTACAACTAACACCATGAACATTATTCATGAACTTTCACACCTGAACAATTCCTCTCAGCAGTATTTTCATACATAATTTTCTTAACACTGTATGAATCTTTCAAAAATAATGAGCATTCAAACTTATGCTAAAATCCATGACAATAATCTTTGCACAGACAATGGGAGACAATTTCAAACAACCAATTTCATATATTACTCAACATCTATGTATTCTTGTTAAATATTGTTAATACATTGTATCGTTACAAATTCATATTTTGTCAACTTCATTTCACCTTCTCATTACTTGTTTAATGGTGGGTTGTATGGATTTGGGTAGAATGTCCCTTTTGGAAGTGGCCTTGTGCCAGGTAAATTCCACGGAGAAATAATTCCAAATTAACCTTGCAGTACAACGCCCCCACAAAACTGCTTCATACTTCAGATATATGATTTGTGTGATAAGGCCACTGAAAGCAACTGGGCTTTATGAAAAGCGAGGTTCGTGCTAGGAGTTTTAATTATTATTATTTTTTTTTTCTTTTGTAAGATGATGCTCATACTAAAAAATACAGTTAAGTTCTCTTTTAGGATTCCCTCCGTCTCTGTTAATATTGAAAGAACCTTTGTTGTTGAATGACTACCTACTTTTTTTTTTTTAATCATTTCACCCCAAGCAAGGCATTCCACTGCCACTATTGCGCAGGGGGTTACATAGGGGAAGGTGATGAGAAAGAGTGGTTAGATATAGGAAATATCAGAAGGAGAGTGATAGACAGGTGAGGATATTGAAGATGAGGGTTGGGTAGATGGGAAGAGTGTTTGAGAGAATGGATGCGAGTTAGTGTGTTAGGAGGTGTCCATTGACCTTACATTTAAACTCCTGGAGATTGTAGCTGTAGGGGACTAATGCCCATTTTCTTAATCCCATTTATTTTTTTTTATATATATGCGCGTTGTGGTGCAGTGGATATCGGCTTGGAACAAGAAATCAGGGAGCTGAGTTCGAATTTCAGTTGAATTCCTTGCATTCACTTGCAAGCAAATAACTTTGGGAAAGGCATTAATCCGTCTCTTTCCTCCAGTTATTGGTTAAATTACAGGACAGATTGGGTTCTATAGCCTTGGCTGGCAACAGTCTACTACAGAAAGTAATGGCAACCTGTGGGATAATCTTCTGCCCAGTCAGTCATGTCTCGAAAGAGACATGATCGCCCAAGCGTATGACACTTAACTGACTGGCATTTTTTATTTGGAGGAAAATCCTTTCTCAATTTCTCTTGAAAAACAATGCGCTGTCTGCCTTTAAATTTAGAGGCGTTGAAAGATAGTCTCAAAATCTTGTCCAAAGAGTTTTATTGTCAATAAAAACTAAAATGCTTTCTTTTTATTGTCATAAAAAGCTTTTCTTTTTACTTTGATTAGATGGGTGATAAGCTATTTAATTTCAATTTCATAGAGGAAAAGAAGTAGTGTAATCTGTAAGTGTAAAGAATAGGCCGAGATCAACATATCTCCAATGCCTGCTTTGCGTCAGATGCAATAATAAAAATATCAAGTTCAAAATTGTTTTGACAAGATTGCTTGTTAAACACTTTATCACGCAGGCGCGGAGGACACAACAAAAATGGGGCAGAAGATCAACACATACGCACACCTGTTCTATGGCCTTTTTTATCTATTATTGTGCCTACAAAGATGCTTATCCAAAAAAACTAGTAAGTGAGAATTGTTTGTTAATAATAGTATTTTTTTTTCTTAACCTGTGGCTTTATTATCCAGATACATAAACATAACATTTTTAATTTTATTAATTAGGCCTACCTGTCGTTGACAGTAACTAAGTCACTAAAAATGACTAAGAAAACAAAACACGTTTCCTGTATTATTCTCACATTTCAGAATAGACTTTAAATGGCTTTTTACATCCAAGTTTATTTCAGCATTAAAATCGTTGTGTTAACACTACTAAACAGTTTATTTTTAATTCTGTGAAGTAAACTTAGTAAAAGTTTTTTTTAATTTGTTTTTTAATCTCTCGATGAATCAAATTGGTTAAGCGAGGAAACAATGGTTAGTTGAACAAAAATTACAATTTTTTTTATACTGTATTTTTTTTATTTTTACTTTTTGCTAAAGCAAGGTACTTTTTAGTCAATTTAAAAAAGAAAATGCTACATTTAGGAAAATATATAAGCCTACAAAAAAAAAAAAAAGAAATGAACGATGAAATCGCTATGAAAATACTGTTTTTACTTTTTATTAATCAATTTTTAAAAACCGCATTTTCAAATCATGTCTTTTTTTTTTTTTGCTAGCTAAGTCATGATTCATTTTTTTTTTTTTTTTTACCTAATTCTTGTTTTTGTTTTCACTATGTTGGTATATTTATTCCTGTGTGTTACTGTTGATGATGAAATTAAAATAGGTTTTTTATTTACTAAAATCAGAATTTACTCAACTCAACCAAGAATCGTTTTTTAAGTTTACCAGTTGCGAAATGTCGTTCAAATTTAGCAACATTTTTTTGTATTTTAATTTTTAAGTGTTTTAGTTTTCTTTTGTCGCTGCAAGTTTTTTTCTCTAATGTTTAACAATTTCTGAATCAAGTTTTTTTTTTTAACCGATTTTACAAATTATTATTAGTGAAGAAGAGAAGATCATCTCTCAATATTTCCCCATTCGTTTTTAATTTTTTTTTTTTTTTTTTTTTGTCAAAAATTAAAATATTTTTTTTTTCAAACAGATTTAATAAGTTAATTAAACCAATAATAGAATCTGTAAAAAGAGTAAACTTTCACAAAATTAAACAAAAAAGAAGAAAACGATATTTAATTTAATGGCCTCTTTGTGAAGATGATGATAACGACCAAGTGAGGAGGAATCATATTTTTTTCATTTCTGATAAAATATTTGGTTTTTAAATATTTTTAGTTTCTGAATTAAAGCTGGTCACTTGCAGAATAAAGAATCTTCTCAGAACCTTAAAGTTCGAAATTTTCCGAAACAACGAAAAACAAAAAAACACTTATGAACAATGAACAGTTGTCAAGGCTCTCTGTCTCTCTCTAGTCTCTCTTTTCTTTTAGTTTTACTTTATCATTATTTTTTTTTTATAAAATTTCAGTCATGAAAAAAAAGTGTCTTGATTAGTAGTAACCGTTAACGTCAAAGAAATTATTTTTGCCTGGTATCACCCCCCCCCCTAAAAAAAAAATGAAAATAGTGAAACATTTTTACCATTTTTTTTAAAAATTTAAATTTTAAAGGGTTGTTTTTTTTTGTTTTTTTTTAAATTTTCTTTTGTTTAAAGTATCATTGTCATTCGCAGTTTTATTATTGCATTCGTGCCTTTTCCAAGATTTGCATTTCTGTGTTCTTTCCCTTAGACTGGTTGCCAACCAAGGCTAGATTACTTTGTGAGGTGAATTAAATTATTTTTGTAACCAAAAGTAAATAAATAGAAAAAAAAAACTAAACATGTAATTTTCAACTAAGGTTATTTTATTTTAGTTTTCTGCACAGAATATATTGTTTTTAATTTTTATTTTTGTATTTCCTAAGCCAATAATTTTAAAACAGTTCTTGAGGTTATTGTTATATGCTTTGCTCTTCAAACCAATATGTTCATCTTGGTTGTCCACAATGTTTCAGTCATTGTATCCCCCAGCCATCTTCAGTTGGACTTTTGAAGTGATCCTTTTAATTTATTTAGTCCACAAGTGTAGATTTCTCCATTCTATTTTCTATGCTTAGATGATGATATTTTAGACACATGACCCACAGTGGGCTTGTAATTTTGTGTTTTTGGAACATTTCCCAAGTGATATGTGCTGTATCTAGTCTGAAAATAGGCAGTCACAGGATTTCAGAACAGTTCTTTGTCCTACTTCCAAGTATTTGGCAAGTTATGTTCATTTGAACTTTAAGTGAATCAAAATGCACTTTTATTCATTCATTTTTAGATGATCCGAATAGTTGCTTTTTCTGCCTCTTTTTGCTAGAAAAGTTTTTGGGATTTTGTTGAAATGAATATTATAAATTTGATGTTCTTTTTCAAAAAAGCACTTCTGTCAAGTGGATTGGGTGGGGCTCTACAACACAAAAAAACTCAGTTTTTGTCATATTTTGCCTGCTTTTTTTGGTCTTTGACCACCAAATTTTTCCCCTTTTTAGTGTAAGTTTCCAAATAAAAACAATTTAAATCTGCAAATTGTAACAAAATTGTTCTTTAAATTATATTTAATTTAAAATATACATTGTTAATTTCATGTTAAACTGATTGTTAGTTATTTTTGGCAGTATTTTCTTTGTTTTTTATCAAAAAATCATGATCCAAGCTTTTATTCTTGTCCTTTGCTGTGCTAAATCCATTTTTGATAGTGAAAATTCCCCTAAAAAGAATTCTAAATGCAAAATTCAACACTTTAGTAGGATTTTGGTTATTGGCTTCAGATCAGGGTTTCTAGCCCTAAGAAAAAGATTTGGCAGGGGTGAGGGGAGAAATATCAAGTAAGGCACATATGAAAACAAACAAGGTTCAAAACTCCAGCTTCAGATTTGAAAGAGACAAATATCTATGAGATTAACATAAAAACAAAAGAATAGAATACAAGTTTTGCAGATAAGTTTCCACAAAACTTTACTTTTGTGTGCCTTAAAAGGGGGGGGGCAACATAATTAAAATATAGAAATATTGCTCTAAAAGAAGATAATTATTTAATAAACCTTAAATAATTGAAAAATCTTGAAACCACAATACAAATTCCTTCAAAAAAAAAAATGGTTAAAATATGCAAACTGATTATGCTAACTCTTGTGACCCTACGAGGGTTGAACTCGCCATCCTTGGCTAACAAATTTGACTCCCACTCCTCAGCTTAATAGATGTGTTCTAAACAGTGCCAGTAGCTTGTTACCCTTCTTGCCAAAATGGATTTAACTTTTAGGCATTATATAAGTTTATTGAAATTTTTATTCAGGTGAATTTTTCTATTGTCTGGTGAAGTGCTGTCACTCACTTTATTGATCAAAATTCTTATTATTTTGTTAAGTGCCATATGTGATATGTGCTTTGGGCAATCATGTCTCAAAAGAGACATGACTGATTGGACAGAAGATTATCCCACAGTAGGTTGCCATTGCTTTCTGCAGTAGACTGGTTACCAGCCAAGGCTATAGAACCCAGTCTGTCTTATTAGTTAACCCATAACTGGAGGGAAGAGATGAATTAATACCTTTCCCAAGGGTATTTGTATGTAAGTGAATGCGAGGAATTCAACTGGGATTTGAACTCAGCTCCCCGATTTGTCGTTTCGAGTCAATATCCACTGCACTACAATGCACATCCTATTCTTATTATTACAAACTTAAAAAATGAAATATCTTTTGAGAAGGTATGGAGTGAAGCTGAACTCGCTTCTCTTCTTCACTTTTACAAAAATTCACAATGACGTGTGAAATCCTGATTTTGCCGAATAGGAAAAGGATTGAAATTAAATTAATTTTCTAATCAATGAAAGGAAGCGATTTGCAAAACTGAGAGAAAAGTTAACAGGTCTATCTTAAAATTGTCTTTGGCTATAAAAAGAGAAAGAAAGTCAAGCAGTCAGTCAATTGGGAGCAGAAATTAGAGATGAGACCCACAAGATGTGACAAAAGAAATTTTAATCTGCTGACCGGACATATAAAGTCCCGAAACACATTCACTCTCCTTCTTTGCTCATGCAAATTTCCTTTACTACTACTCCTCCATCCCCACAGTCAACAAAGGAGAAGACTACAACAACAACAAGATACTTCAACTGACTCCTAAATATTAACTCTGATAAATACAATTTCCTTTATTGCTTCACCTCCCTTTTCCCTTTTTTGCTGGCCATAAAAAAAGGAAAGAAATACAGACTTCATTAATATCCTGTTTATCTTTACATACACACAAGTTACAGCTATGAACTCTTGATACACTTGGCTCCTTACTACTGTTTCTCATTGAACATTTAACTTCTACAAATTGATGTTGTTCTGTTTAGTTAATAAAATTTTACTTTAACCTACAAAGCGAAATATTTTATTCTTCTACATACCAACATCCAAACTTCTACATTCTGATGACCTGATAAACCCTAAGTTGTGGGGAGTTTGGTTATGTTTCACACATCCAATCTTTTCACTTTTTTTTTTTTTTTCCAATTGGAGTAGATAAACTATCGCCTGGTTCACACTCCACCCACGTCTATTGAACGGGTGAAGAGGCTTATCCCTTGTTTCCTGTTTAGGATGTAGTTTCCGGCTTTCTCTTTTCAAATCTTTTCACTCTTACGTAGCCCCCTGCACATCAGTGGCGTTACTGCCTTGCTTGGGGTGATATGATTAAAAAAAAAAAATTACTTTAATAAACATTAACCATTGCTACAGTGGTGATCCCTGATGTCCAAAGAACACACAATGGAAGAGTTCTCCCTACCATTATCATAGGTACAATAATCATTATCTATTTTCTTAAAGATAATCTTTTTAATTGAAAGTCAAAAATTGAAGGATTTGGCAGGATTTATTTAAGTCACTGGAACTTTCTTTTTCTTGAACAAAATTTGAATCATTTGACTGTTTTCACTTTGGTTCTACTTCTTTTTCTGTTTTTATTTGTTTCTTTCATAAGAAGCCATCAACACATCCACTGGTGGCAGCAAAAATTCCTTTTCCTTTTGAATCTTTAGAACTTGTAACCTGATTTCTTCTGTACCTTCTGAAATTTTTTGCTAACACATTTTCTTATATAGCCCCAAAATAGACTCCAGACAAATTTCAACTTTTTAAATATGTGTGGTTATAAGACACCCTTTTGATTAATGCAATGGTGTATATTTTTTCAAATTTGAAAATGAAATCACAAACTGTCTGCTTTTGACCAACTTATTTGTGGTGGTTCTTTTTCAAGCCATTCTATTAAAAAAAAAAAAATTAACAAATTAGAAAATTTAATATCAAATTAATTAATTTTTTATTAACCATCTGGTTTTCTTTTAATTTTTTTTTAAAAACACTTTTCTTAAAAGCAAGTGCAATAAATAAAACCAAGTGTGTTGTATTATTTTGAATTATTTTATACTCACCATTTAATTATTTTACATTTTTTTAAAAATAATCATACTTATTTTTTAATTAGAAATGTGAAAGGTTAATTTCTACCTTCCTCCTTATTACAAGTACGTTGAATACTCTGGTTCTCGCTCGATCACCAAAGTTAAGCAACGTTGAGCCTGGTCAGTACTTAGATGGGTGACTGCTTGGGAATACCAGGTGCTGTAAGCGTTTAGTGACGGATGTGCATTGTGGTGCAGTGGATATCGGCTTGGAAAGAGAAAGCGGTAAGCCAAGTTTGAATTCCAGTTGAATACCCTGCATTCACTTAAGCACTGGTACCCTTGGGAAAGGTATTAATCCGTCTCTTCCCTCCAGTTATGGGTTAAATAACAAGGGTAGGACTTGGGGACCCTGCCCTTAAAAAATCAAACCCCAATGAATCTTGATACTCGAAAAGAAAATAGTATTACTAGACACAAAACTTGTATAAAAACAACAATAAATTGTCGAAAGAAAAAGGTATCACCAGCAATAAATAAATAAAATTTAGTTAGCAATAAATGACCCGCCGAGGTTGATATGCCATAAAAACAACCAAACCAAACCTTAGTACAAATAACATTAATAAAGTTCTATATTCATACTGAAAATAATTCATGGCACTTAAAAACCACAAGTGTTTGGTTGTACTGTTTGGCCTTGTTGATTAAAGCATTGGTTAAAACATTACCTAATACTTTTGTTCAATCCCTGGGTCTGTTAGTACTGAAAAGTGACATAATCTGGTTCAGTGAAAGAAACTGACAAAAACACATGGGTGAATATAAGACAGTCGAGTATTAACTGATATGAAATATCGCCCCAAAACATGGAAAGCGGAATGCAAACACTCTATTGTTATGGATTGAATTATAGGGCACAGTTTAATATTCTAAAAAGATTACTAAGTATATACTCTTGAAGAAAGTATATACTTGAAGAAAGTATATACTCTTGAAGAAAGTATATACTCTTGAAGAAAGTATATACTCTTGAAGAAAGTATATACTCTTGAAGAAAGTATATACTCTTGAAGAAAGTATATACTCTTGAAGAAAGTATATACTCTTGAAGAAAGTATATACTCTTAAGAAAAGAAGAAAGGGTACAGCAAATTGAAATGTTGTGAGCATAACAATCAAGATTAGCACGTTAGATTGTGAATGAAAAAACATATAATGATAATTGAAATCAATCTTTGTTCGGAAAACAATACAAAGAAAAGCAGACAAAATACTACGTAAGTTTATTCAGTAAATTAAACTGTAACTGTTTATATTGCGTATCTCAGAATAAGATGGTGGCAATGTGCTTAACCTGCCTTGATTTTCTCACTTTTGGAATAACCTACTGTATGATTGTAATGTATACAATACAGATCCTAATCATTTTACAATTGAAATGGTTAGATGGAATGATAAGTTCTATGCTAATAGTTTCTTCGATGACACTTCTCACTTGTGGAACTTCTGGCTTCCAGTCAACTTTGATCTTCAAAAATTTAAATGTCTTCTTAAATCTTCTTTTATTATTCTCTCTTCTTAATGGTATTCTTCTTTATTTTCATATACTCACTAACATTCAGTAATTTCTTTGATCTTAGTGGCATTATTGCCTTGCTTGCAATGAAATTATTAAAATATTAACACATAAAAGTGGACTTTAAAATAGTGACAATCTATTTCATGTGTAAATGTAATCATCAGACCTGACGATTGTGTTTAAGCATGAAACAGATTGTTGCCACAGGCTATGAACATTAGTGTCTAATTTTACATTTACATATGGTCTATCTCTGATATCGAGGATTTAAACTCTTAAATATAGAATCTTAAATGTTACTATTTTAAAAAGTAGTCATTCTGTGTCAAATCAATGACACACATTTTCAAATTTAGTACACTTATAGAGCTTGTCTATATTTTTGAGATGAGGTAGTATTTATACTATTTACATTATTCAAACTATTGTTACAGCAAGCTACCTCACATATAAAGACAGTATTCCACTCAGGCCGATCATTAGCAGCCTCGGCTCGGTGTGCCATCCTCTGAGTTGCTTCCTTGTAGATATAAGTGACCCACTGATAAGAAAGTCACCATCATGTCCGAAACTCCACCTACTTCATGGAACTTATCAAAGATGCTCCCATCCAATGAAACCAGATGGTGCACCTGCCCATATCAAGGAAATAGCCTTGAACATTCCTCAGGCTCAGGCAGATGAGATAAGATGGAAGGTGAGACAGACATTGGAGAAAGCCAAGCCACCCAAACCAAACATCAGGAAAGAGGAAGGGTTGGCAATCAGGACCCTACAGAGGAATGAGAACATCATACTACGAGCTGATAAAGGCAATGCAACTGTAGTGATAGACAAAACTGAATTCCCCAAGAAACTGGAATACCTCATTAAAAGTGGTAGCTATAGCAAGGTAAAGATCCCAAACTGAAAACAGAATAACAGCTGTCGCAGATCCTAATCAAGAACAAGGATCACTTCCAGCCTAGCACATACAGGCAGTTGTCTCAATGTTACAGCAAGCTACCTCACATGTATGGTCTACCTAAGATTCATAGACAGTATTCCACTCAGGCCGATCATTAGCAGCCTAGGCTCAGTGTGCCATCCTCTGAGTTGCATCCTTATAGATATAATTGACCCACACATCACTCAATAAGTCCTGGGTCTAACTAATAAAACAACAACTTTTAGACGAAATTCGACTTTATTCATCAACACAGTCTCCTTCTAAAGTGATAAACTGATTCCAATGCTTTTCTAACAATTCGATGCCTTTTTTGTAGAATGATTTGTCTTTGGCCTCAAAATAAGCCTCAGTTTCCTCATATCACTTCTTCATTAGAGCCAAATCTCTTTTCCTGGAGCATTCTTTCTGAGGTCTGCAAACAGCCAGTAGTCACTGGGGGACAAGATCTGGAGAATAGGGTAGATGCAGAAGTAACTCAAAGTGCAATTCATGTTGTTTTGTCATCGTTGCAATTGACTTGTGACATGGTGCATTGTCTTGGTGAAAGATCACTTTTTCTTCATTTGTGGCCATTTTTTGGCAATTTCCTCCTTCAAATACACCAATAATGTTACATAATAATTGCTATTGATGGTTCTTCTTTCTCAAGGTAATCGATGAAATACCTTGCACATCCCAAAATACGGAGGCCAAAACCTTACCTGCTGATGTTTGCATCTTTGGTTGCTTTGGACAGCTTTTGCCTACTGCTGTCCACTCACTCACCTGCTGGTGTCCACTCAGCTGACTGCTAATTTGGCTCTAGTGTGAAGTGGTGGATCCATGTTTTGTCCATTGTCATATATTTATACAAAAACTACTTCTTGTTGCGTTGAAACAGATGCAAACAACGCTCTGAATCGTTAATGTGTTGTTGTTTTTGATCAACTGAGCAAACACGGTACCCACTTTGAACACAGCTTTCTCATTGACATATGTCCATGCAAAATGGGGAATAGACTGTCTTTTGATATGTTCAAATCCTCTGCTATCTGACGCAACTTCAATTTACGATCAGCCAAAAACAAGTTTATGGATTTTTTGGTGTTTTTCAGGACAAATGACAATTTTGGGCAACCTGAGAGTTCAGCATCATTTATGTCTGTACAACTATGTTTAAAGTCAGCATACCACCTCTTAACTATTGTTCTTACAGAGCAGAGTCCGAATAACACTTATCAAGCCATTGCTTTGCTTGAACAGGTATTTTTCCCCTCAGAAAGCAATGCTTTATCAATACATGAAATTCAGATTTTTCCATTGCTTTGAAAATTTGCAACAGTATCTTCACTTAAATAACTGTAATTTTCAAACTAATAATCTGGTTGAGCCCAAATTTTGTCACATGCCATTTGAAGGTTAGTACTTCATAAAAATCATATGGATTTTTTATTAGTGGTGCCATTTATATGTTAGGCCTGGGACTTATTGAGTAATGTGTTATTGAATTTTATATATTTTGGCTTTAAATTTATTATAGTTATCACTCTTATTTTCTGATAATGTAGTTTATGATCAACTGTATGAATGAAAACAACATTTATTCTCAGAAAAAAAATTAAAATTCTTCTAAAAAATATTGGTATTGTAAAAATTTCTTATTCATTAAAAGTTTTTTTTATTAAGTCACTAGGGTCCTTAATATCTTATTTATGAAAACAAATGCTTTTCTAATTAAATAATGTTGTTTTATAGCATTTTTTAAGATTCAAAGCAGATATTTAGTAAATGATGTTTCTGTTTGACAAAAACAAATTGATGATTTAAATTCTCCAACGATTCTTGCTTTTAACTATATATATATATATATATATATATATATATATATATATATAAGAGGCTGAAATTTTAATTTTTCAAAATTTCATTAAAAAAAAAATATAAGAGATTTTCCTTCATTTGTGAATAAGTCCTGAAATTTCATTAAAATCTAAAAATTGATTGTTGCAGGAATTTCCAAAACAGTGTGTTTTTAACACCAAAATTCTTATAGTAATCTTTGCCTCACTCATTTTTAGTTTTATTGCTTATTTTTTTTATTTTATGATTATTGCACCTTGATTGCCTATTGAGGTCAATTTGGCTAATACTAGCTATGAGTCACAAGATGAAGTCATCAAAACAGATCATCCTCACCTGACTGTCGCTAATCAACTTGTAGCCTGACATTTGAAAGGAACATATTCCTCATTATATATGGGCAAGTCCACTGTGAGGCATGCAGTTAGGCAGTCAATACAATAGCTAGTCAGTTTGTCACAGATGGGAGTGAGTGGCATCACCAGTATCAGGAAAACTGCCTGGATAGCACTCCAAACAATTGCCTCACTTAAAGGAAAACACAATGTAGGTGGCGAGATAAATACTAATGAAACTAATTATGGTTTTAGTTTCATGTTTTATCTGTTATCCAATATGATTTATATTTTTTATGTCACTATAATTATATCACTAAAATTGCAAACTGTGGGCTATACACAAATATAATAATTATTAATTACATAATGATTATATGTCTGGTTAAAATAATATTTATAAAAAATAATAATTACAATAATCATTACTTACGTTTCATGTTATCCAGTAAGATTTATATTTTTTATATCACTATAATAATATAACTAAAATCACAAATTATGGACTATACATCTCAAAAAAAGTTCCAATACATGGCAGTTCTCAAAGTCTTGTACTTTTCTGACTGTTGAATCTTGATAACGTTTCCACTTAGCTGGTGTCCTGCAAGCATCTGATGGGAATGCTAGTTAGTGCCTAAAATCTTCACTATCAGCTGTCATCTTGTACTAAGATGGAATGACAATGTCATTGAGGTTTGATGGAATGAGATGAGGAGCTCAGACTCTTTGGACGTTGGCACGAAAGACTAAAAAGCAATAGTTGTTTCCAGTTAAAGCAAAACCGTAGACTGAAAGAAAAATGAATGGATGTAAGTCAAATTTTCATATTTGAAATAATAAAATAAATGCGACAATTTACCAATCGCACCTAGTATATATATATATATATATATATATATATATATATATATATATATATATATAACAGTATAGCCCGGTGTTGCTCGGGTGTAATGAAAGCTTTAAAAGTAATCCATGGTCCTGGAGCTCAGACTCTTTGGACGTTGGCACGAAAGACTAAAAAGCAATAGTTGTTTCCAGTTAAAGCAAAACCGTAAACTGAAAGAAAAATGAATGGATGTAAGTCAAATTTTGAAGTTTGGTGAGAATCAGATAAAATTGTGGATTTGTATAAAGGACATACAGACAGATAAACAGACACACACACACACAAACATTTTTTCCTTTTATATATATATATATATTATCGAACTGCAACCTTGAAACTTCTGAATATCGTTTCTTATATCTTTGTCTATGAGTGTATCAAATTTGATTAAAATCGGACCACTCCTTGTATAACCCGATTTTTCAATTATCGATTTTCGATATTTATCGAGGGTACCTCGACACAAAACCTAGCTAAAAACACTCGCAGACGCTTATAGTACAACTGTGTAAATTTTCAAGAAAATTGATTCAGCCGTTTTGGAGTCTATAGCTAACGGAGACACGCACACACACACACACACACGCACACACACACACGCACGCACGCACACACACACACAAACACACACACACAAACACACACACACACACACACACAAAAAGTTCCATTTATAAAATAAGTTTAGATAATTGAGTTGGTCCATTTTCTGATATGGACAAAACTGTTTTGGTCATGATTTGCTGTGCAGTCTCTTGGGTGTTAATAGCTTTCCTTTTTATTACTTGTTACTGATTACAACTTAACCTTTTCTCTATCTACTTTGCTTCAGTCGATTCCAGACAATGCTGGAATCGACCTTCAATACCTCACCAATTGCAGCCTCTTCAACATAGAAATATAGTCTTAGACAGGAGGAGAGCAAAACATGAGTCACAGAGCTCCAAAATGCCATTTATAACTGCACACTGGCCAATGAACTCAAAACCTTCCAGATGGACTCACCTTTTTTCGTGTGGCAAAGACTAAAATCCTGCTTCAACCAACACCTGAAGTCAAAATCTTTATCAATGGAATGGACATGGAGAATGTTAAACAATTTCCATACTTTGATTGCATCAGTCAGTTAAGTGCCATATGTGCTACACATTTGGACAATCATGTCCCTTTTGAGACATGACTGTCTGAGCAGAAGATATTCCTGCAGTAGGTTGCCATTACTTTTTGCTGTAGACTGGTTGCCAACTAAGGCTATAGAACCTACTCTGTCTTGCTATTTTACCCATAGCTGGAGAGAGAAACAATGGATTAATATATTTACCAAGGGTATTGTGCATAAATGAATACAAGGAATTCAACTGGAATTTGAACTCAGCTCTCTAATTTCTCATTCCAAACCAATATCCACTGCACCACAACTCACATACTTGGTTGCATACTAACATCAAATGCAAAAGACGTTGATGGATGAATCGAGGCCACTGATACAGCATACGGGTAAGCTATTCAAAATAGTCTTTGTGCAAAAGATGGAGAGCCTAGAAACCATTATGACTCACCATCGACTTCAAAGGGCTTGGACACCTTGAATGAATGCCTGACCTCCTCCTACTTAAAATCCTCTTCTTGGAACTTGCTGAGGACAGAAATCAATTCGGTCAATTGGGAGATGGAAGCTGCAAAAAACCAATTGGTGAAAAGCAGTCTATGAAAAAACCTCATTTGAAAACATCAGAAGAAAAAAGTCCAAAAGAAAATCCAGAGCTCTCCATTCCATGGTAGGACCCCACTATATGGTGGCTGTGGATATCTCTTCAGAGCCAATACAGGACTCATTTCACACAGAAGGAAATATCGATGAGCACCCTAATATTCGGCAACAAATTCCATCAACAACATCAGCTTCAATTTTTTTTTTTACTAGTTATTTGAATATGTAAAATTCACAAGGCTTAGATAAAGTGAGACTCACATTTTATCCAGAGGCATTATTTATGACAAACACGGAACATTATAACAAAAAAAAATTAAGAAAAAACTATTTACAATTCAGATTCTCTTCTTCATTGTCACTTTTGACTGTTACTCCTCTAAGATTCATTTTCTTAGAATTCTTTGAATGCACTAATGATTAAAATAAGTTGGTTCCATATAGGAATCATTTGGCATTCGTTGACTGAGCAGTTAACGTTACTGTTAATTGAAATTTACAAAATTTTACTTTTAATTTCAAGCTAATAGATTAAATTTACTATTTTCAATAAGCAAAATATTTTGCTGTATTTCAAAAATAATTTAAATTTACTGAAAGGATTTTTCATTTTGGAATCCCTAAGCATCACTGATTTTAGCACCATTTTAGCCATCTGTCATCACAATGTAAATTTTCTTCATTAAAAAAATCTTTCAAAAATAAAATATACACTTCTAAAACTTTGAGGAATATTAGCTGATTTCAAACTTAATCTGATTTGAAGCAAATATTACCTTTTCTTAAAAATATCACTGAAATGCATTTTTTTAACATGGAGATAGTTGTTTATTTAAAGTGTTGATTTATTGACCATTAGGTAGAAGTTTATCTCAATTTTTTCTACAGTGGCTATATTTGTAAAAAAATTACATGAGGAATGAGTGCCTTTTTATATAATCTTACCCAGTAATCTTAAAAATTTTGAAAAATATTCTCACTAATCTTAAATTTTATCATTAAGCATCATTAAAATCCAACATTTATTTGAATTTTTGCAAGAATTTTCAAATTGGTGTTTTTTTTTTCATTGCAAAAAAAGATGCTTAAATTTATAATAATCCTTGACTACCCCCCACAAAAAAAAATAACACACACAAGAAAGACAAGATTTTTAACCAAAAATTTAAATGTTTTAAATGATTTTTTTTTTTTGTGACTCTATGAAGTAATCCATAAAAAAGTTTATTTTATCTAAGATAAGATATCTCTCTCTGTTGTTTTTAATCTTGTCTAAACATCCCTGTCCTTGTGATTTCTAATTGTACAAAATTGTGTAGCATCAATTTTAGTCTTAACATTTTTACTTTCCTCATTCTACCATCTTAGATGCTTACTGTAATCATTTATACTAGTGGTACCCATAGAAATTCTATTGTTCTACTGTTTTTCATTGAAAAAAAAAAAATAGATATTCTAGCCTGTTTGGGAATTTTCCATTTAACTTAAGGTGTTCTATTTTTTCTTTTAACTTCCAAAAATATTTAGAAATATTTAAACAAAATATGGCATCACTTTCTTGAATATCTAGATCAGTAAATGAACCATGTTTCCTTTGTCTGCAAGAAAATATAGAAATCATTAAGTACATGAAGAGTGACATATGACTGAATCAGAGGCATGAAACTACAGTAAATTGTAAACATAATAAAGAATTAACCTTATAATCCTGATAGAATTATAAAATCTAAGGTATAAAACTCCAGCAATTGTAAACTTTTTACAGTATTAATCTTACTATCTGGATAATTTATTTTAGCTATATGATCTCTCTTATGTTATTTTATCTTTATTTTTTATTACAAATTGTGATCTATTTACTGATTTAATTTTAGTTTTAATATTAATTTTAATTTATTTCTTATAATTTTAATGATTTAGTTTTTAAATTCTAACTAATTTTCCATTTTAATTTAAAATAAAAATTATTTTACTTCTGCAATTTATATAAGCGACATTGAATTTATATCTTCATGTTATGTTTTGAAATATTTGCTAATGTACGTTTTATGGATAATTTGTCTGTTTATGTATGTGATTTCATAATTAAAAAAAAAATCCAAAGGATTTAGTTTGAAACAATGTAATGAACGTCTTTATCAATCTGCAATTTGCTTCGACCAAAGTTTGAAATTTATATTTCTTTAGTGTTTCTGTTGTCTCCCACCTTTCTTCCCTCTGTGCATTTTCTCACTTTTTCCTCTTTAAGCCTAGACACCATGTAACCAATATCTATATCTGTCTACAATTTACTTCTTACCTAAATTTAAAATTTCTCTCTCTTATCTGTTTCCATTGGCTCTTTCCTCTTCCTTTCTCTCTTACATGTTCTAAAGAATAATTTATAATAAATATTCATTGCTCTATCTTTATATTGAGCACTGTTTAAATTAATGCTTTGAACGTTGCAATTATTTTCTTTGTTCCTGATTCATTTGGATATATATATATGCACACACACACACACACACACATTAGATAAGCAAATTACAATCAGTATCAGTACTTTCAGTGATGTTTCTATTATTAGTTTTGAAATAATAAAATATCAAAAATTATGATTTCCTGTGGAAATTGGTTTCATGGACTTGCCAGGAGTGATCATCATTAAAAATAGTTGACATACTTTGATTAAAAAGTTATACCTTGACCTAAAATGGTTGTATATTTGTCATTATTTGTGAAATTATTTATTATCAACAATTGTTTGTTTGAAATTCATCAAAGTTCACTTAGAATGTCTTATCTTCTTCAGATTAATACCATAGTGTTGTGGTCTTTTAGGTAGGGTCATAGGCATTTCACAGCTTGTCATGATGGATGATAGTCCAAAGATCCAGTCAACATCTCTATGCTCAATTAACAGAATTCAGTTTTTCTTCTCTTAAACTGGTTGACATCCAAGGCTAGAAAGGTTCCCTGTTGTTTAACACAACATTGAGCTGAGAAGAGAGGGCTTCAGACATATAAAATGATCATGAGAGGTTCAATTTGGCTGGAATGTAAACTTGAATTGCCAATTCTTTTTCTTATGCTAATAGCCTTTCTATTACTCACATATCTGTTGAGAATTTCAAAAAGAATAAGGATAAATATATTATGTTACGAGTAGATTTTCTTTTTCTTTATCTTTTCCTCTGGATATCTAATTTTTTTATTGTTTTTTTTTCTTTTAAATATTAAAAAAAAAACATGTATACAATGAAATGCATTGCATAGTTTCATTTTTTTTTCTTTCCATCAGGATTTTTCAAAATGGCAAATTCTTTGGAGAACTTAATATTTTTTTTTCTTTTGTCCACCACAGGATTCAAGCTTTTCTCAAATTCTGTCAGGGGCTTTATTCCACCTACCATGCTGGTTAATAATGTTTTGGTAGTGGAATTAAATTCTAAGATTTTCTTCTAGACGAGTTAACCTAGCAAAGTAAGGAAACCTAGTCTATTCTATTATTTCACCTGTAATGAAAGTGCTTGGGAGAAAAATTTATTCTCCCATTTACATTTCATCTGTTAGGAGCATTATCATGTCCATGATATAATAATATTGTAGTTCACAAACAGAATGACTGAATGGAAAAGGAATAATAAACATGCTTTGTTCTCAGAGAGATGTTTAGATTACTAAGAGATACACAAAACTAATACATATATACATGTGTCTCATATGGAAAACTAGCAGTATAGCCCGACATTGCTCGGATGTAATGAAAGCTTTAAAACTAATCATGGTCCTGGAGCTCAGACTCTTTGGATGTTGGCACGAAAGACTAAAAAGAAATAGTTGTTTCCAGTTAAAGCGAAACTGTAGACTGAAAGAAAAATGAATGGATGTAAGTCAAATTTTGATTTCCTGGTATCGATATCAAATAAGTTTTTTTCTTCGTAAATTGAATTTTGAAGGCTAAATAAGTCCTCTGAATAAATGGTATCATGGCTGAGACTAAGAACTACAATTATACTTACTTAGAGCCAAACCAGAAGCAAAAACTAAAATAAAAGGGCTGAAAAAAAAAATATAGACATACAGGCAGATAAACAGATACGCACAAGCATCTTGCCTTTATATATATATATATATATATATATATATATAATCAATTTTCTGCACTATTGTAAGAACTGCAACCTTGAAACTTCTGAATATCATTTCTTATGTCTTTGTCTGTGAGTGTATCAAATTTGATCAAAATCAGGCCACTCCTTCTATAACCCAAATTTTTCGATTATCGATTTTCGATGATATTTATCGGGGGTACCTCAGCACAAAACCTAGCTAAGAACACTCGCAGACGCTTATAGTACAACTGTGTAAATTTTCAAGAAAATCGATTCAGCCGTTTCGGAGTCTATAGGTAATGGACACACACACAGAGACAAAGTTCCATTTATAAATAAGTTTAGATTAGATAGATAGATTTAGATCAGATAGATAATATATTGCATATGTCTACACAGCAAAGCTGCGTGTAAGGAGAAACAAAAAGAAAAAGTTTTAGATATAATATGGAGATACCTGGAGAAAACATTTTTAGGACTCCAGATTCAAACAGGTCAGATTCATTTATGTCTCAGGCAAGGACATATTTGAATGAATGGGAAACAGTGAATCTTGGGTTTCTTTGGCTAGGCAGATGACATATTTGTGCCTTTACCAAGGGCATTAATACAATTTTTAGGTTGATTTTTATAAAAATTGTGGATATAATTTGTAGTTAAGATAATGCATTATGATTGGTTCCCCGAAAACTTGTCTAAACTTGATATTAATGTTTGAAACTTTTTT
Source organism: Ascarosepion bandense (assembly GCA_037127315.1). Lineage (NCBI taxonomy): Eukaryota > Metazoa > Mollusca > Cephalopoda > Sepiida > Sepiidae > Ascarosepion > Ascarosepion bandense. The sequence continues at coordinate 697,930 of JBBBDQ010000373.1, forward strand.
TTCTTTTAAATGTCAACATGGTTTTCTTTTCAGCTTTTGTAAAAATCCTACAAAATTCAGGTTGTTATTGTAATGAAAACCAAGGCATACTAGACAATATTACTGTTAAGCTGCAAATTGAACTTGATTTTACTCTTCAAGTTAGGACAATCCTCTCTATTATTACAAACATCATTGTGTGTATGTCTGTCTATGTGTGTGTGTGTGTATATATATATATATATATATATATATATATATATATATATATATATAAAGTCATCCACATACAAGCCAGTTTCGCTGTATCACAACTCCTCAGTGTGGCTAGACACACCCACTTGCTTCTGGCTGGGATCGAAACTCAACCGATTAGAAGCCATCTACATTAAATCAAAACAACCCACACTTAATAAAATCACATTTCAATCTGGTCATAACACATTTTCGGTCTCTCACGCAGTGTGATATCATAGAACTGCATTACAAATTTACAAACTGCGTCGGCTATTTGGTGATTGTTATCGTTGTTAGTTGAGTTTTATGTCAATACAAGAGAAAATCATCTTTGATGTTGGATGTCTTTATGTTAACGTTCCTGTAACCTCTCTGAAGATGGCTCATGTGAGCCGAAAGCTTAGAACCAGCATTGTAAAGAAATATCCAAACGTTGGACAATTTTTGTCTTTATTTTCACCTGAAATTAAAGTCAAAATACAATGTTTAGAATGGCTCATGATTAAACATAATAGACATTCATTGTCTGTTATATTTAACAGTATATGTTTAGAATATATATATATATATATATATATATATATATATATATATATACAAATTTTACAGGATTGTATGGACATTTCAACAAATGAAATTCACATCATCAGCAAACTTAATCATCATGGAAAAAATAGTTATTTGTTTGTGTAAGGATAAAGTCAATGAAAGTGTAGTGAAAGGAAAAAGGAGAGGAAAGAAAAAGGGGAAATAGAGAAGAAGTGGGGAAGGAACGCTAACAAATGAAGTGGGAAAGGCGAGATGGATACATTAAAAAAAATGGGATAAAAATGTATGTAGAAAATGAAAGTGTTGAATTACATTGGCTTTTTAAAATTTTTTTTTTCTTTTCAAACCAAAACAGGGCCTGAATAATGTTAAGATTAAAATAATTTACATTAAAAATTAACCTCAAAAATAAAAAAGGAAAAAAAAATCAGGAAGCTAATTATTAAATTATATACCTAAAGAGCAGAAAAACAAACTATGGTAAGGAATATTAAAATTTAGATTAATTAGTAAATTAAATTAAAAATAAATCTAATATGATATCAATACTGAGGTAGGGAGAAGTTTATTAAATTGGCCTTGTGTCAAACATAACCAAACTCTTTACAATTTAAAGGTTATCAGGTCATCAGAATGTTGGAAGAATAAAAGTATTTCGTTTGCATGTTAAAGCAGAATATTATTAACAGAACAGAATAACATCAATTGATTAGTTAAATGTTCACTGAGGAAGAGTAGTAAGGAGTTAAGTGAATCCAGAGTTCTAGTTGTAAGTAGCGAATGCGTTTAATAAAGACTGTTCCTTTCCTCATCTTTTTTATATATATATACAACGAAGTGAAAAAGAAGGTAAAGCAATAAAGGAAAATTGTGCTTATCGGACGTTAGTTTTTGGGAGTCAGTGGAAGTATCTTGTTGTCGTCTTCTTTGTTGACGGCGAGAATGGTGAGAAAGAAGAGGTAAAGGAAAATAGCATTTGAGAAGTAGGGGAACGAATGTGTGACAGGACCTTATGTCCGGGTCAGTGGTTTAAAGTTTTTGTCAGATTTTGCGGTGTCGTCTCTAATTTCTGCTCACATCTGATTGATTTGCCTTTCTTTCTTTCTATAGCAATTTACTTTTTCATATAGGCTTGTTAACTTTTCTCTCAGTTTTACAAATCGCTTCCTTTCATTGGTTAGAAAATTAATTTAACATCGGATCGCAAAATTTGGCATCATCTTTTTCTTTCAGTATGGAGTCAACATTTTCCTATTTGTTAAAATTAAATTTCACACTGGATTGTTAATTTTTGTAAAAGTGAAGAGAAGAGTTACTTTTAATTCCATATTCACCACAATACTACTGATATCGATAAAATTTATTTAAAATTAGTCAAAATAATAAAAATTGTTTTATATAATTTTTTTACAGAATTTTATTATGGTATTAAAGACAAAATATTTTTTTAATATAATCAGCCATGCCAAAGTTTAAAATAAAAACACCAGTCAACTGGTTTCATGCCCTCTATTCACAACTATAAACGGGGGGGGGGGTTATGAAAAAAGAATATCTGTTATGAGTGAAATGAATGGTTGGAAGGGGGGAAATTTTTTTTTGATTTCTGCTAAAAGTTATGACATCTAAAGATGCTAGAGACCCAGCAAATCAAGCCAAAGTAAACACTCTCTTTGTTTACAAAGTGAGGGCTGCCTAGACCTGATAAACAGCATCTCCAACACCTTCAGATGGAACGAGCGTGATCTGACCAAAACAGAGAACCAGTTCACACTAAGATCCACAGAACATTTGTGATTATTTATCAGATGATCTGCTATAGAAAACCCGTATTTGTTTTGAATGGTATCACCAGACAAAAATTCTTGTTGAGTATTTTAGCAGGCACATGTTGTTTAATCCTAATGTTGCATCGTTCTACCTATGTAGTCGACTCCCTAACTACATTTAAAATGATAAATAAAAGTTAATTGTGTTGGGGTAGAACATCTTTAGGCATAGATGGAAGGACAAATCTAGATTTAAAATAAAACATGTACATTGGCTGCATTATAATAAATATGTGAAATACACTTGGCTAAAGTCTCACTAACACCACTCAACCACGGTATTCAGAGATTGACTGGACATTTTTCAACTGTTACTGGTTTAATTTTGTTAAATTCAGCAATCTTCCCATGAGTAACCCATTGAATAACGTCCAATGGATCACCATTGCTCACTAAGATACTAGTTATACAACTAATTTCATCCTTTTGGTGAACAAATCATTAACGCCCTATGGGTCAAGATCTTAATCAAATTAATCTTTTGTCATATAGAACAAAAAGAATCCTATAGAGTATAGAGACTCATAAAGGTAGGCTTCCTATACACAGAAGTAATATGCTATTATCCAGCCAATGTATGTAGTTTGTTTAAAACTAAATCTGTCCTTCCATCTATGCATAAAGACGTTCTATCCCCCCCACCACCATAATAACTGTCATTTATCATTTTAATTGTAGTTGTGCACTTGACTACATAGGTAGAACGATGCAACGTTTAGACATTAGGATTAAACATGTGCATGCTAAAATGCTCAACAAGAATTTTTTGTCTGGTGATACCATTCGAAACAAATATGGGTCTTCTATAGCGGATCATCTGATAAATAATCAGGGTTGTGCTGCGGATTTTAGTATGAATCTGTTCTCCATTTTGGCCAGATCACACTCGTTGTTCCATCTGAAGGTGTTGGAGATGCTGTTTATCAGGTCTAGGCAACTCTCTCTTTATAAACAAAGGGAGTGTTTACTTGGGCTTGCTCTGTTGGGTCTCTAGCATCTTTAGATGTAATAACTTTTAGTAGAAATCAGAAAACTTTCCCCCTCTTCTGTTCAATCATTTCACTCATAACAGATTTTCTTTTTTCATAATCCCCCCCCCCCCGTTTATAGTTGTGAAGAGAGGGAATGAAATTAGTTGAATGGTGTTTTTATTTTAAACTTTGCCATGCCCAATTTTATTAAAAAGTTTTTGGTCTTTAACACCATATATATATATATATATATATATATATATATATATATATATATATAAATTGTGTGTATTTTGGCAGCATTTTTTCATTAATACAGGTTTCGTTGAATAATATAGACAAGTTTTGTCTATTTTGTGTAGGATCCGTTCGTATTGTCTGATAAGCTTAATGGTACTATCGTTGAAAGACAACAAGAAATCACAGTAATTGTTGATTTTTTTTTATCAGGTCTAAGCTTTCGGCTTACATAACCCATTATTAAACAATAAATATTAACATATTTTGAACATAGAACATTTAAGTTATTAACAAAGTTGAATTAAATAAAGAGAATTAAATAAAAGAGACAAATCCATTTTCTACATCAGTCAGTTAAGTGCCATACGTGATACACACTTGGGCGATCATGTCTCGAAAGAGACATGACTGACTGGGCAGAAGATTATCCCGCAGTAGGTTGCCATTGCTTTCTGCGGTAGACTGGTTGCCGACCAAGGCTATAGAACCCAATCTGTCCTGCTATTTAACCCATAACTGGAAGGATGAGACAGATTAATACCTTTCCCAAGGGTATTTGCACATAAGTGAATGCAATGAATTCAACTGGAATTCGAACTCGGCTCCCCGGTTTCTCGTCCCGAGCCAATATCCACTGTACCACAACACACATCCTACATTTTCTACATCAAACAACTTAAACCTGGCTTGAATACGATAAATTTTGATATCTCAACTAACATACTCAAATGCCTGTAATTGGATCAAGAACCACACCACCACCATTTTGTCACTGGCTGCAGCCATCCGCTACAGTAAAAATGGACTAGGCTGATGGATCTAAATTGATTTATAAATGGAACTTTGTCTGTGTGTGTCCATTACCTATAGACTCCGAAACAGCTGAACTGATTTTCTTGAAAATTTACAGAGTTGTATTATAAGCGTCTGCGAGTGTTCTTAGCTAGGTTTTGTGTCGAGGTACCTCCGATAAATATCGAAAATCAATAATCGGCTTATAGAAGGAGTGGTCCGATTTTAATCAAATTTGATACACTCATAGACAAAGACATAAGAAACAATATTCAGAAGTTTCAAGGTTGCAGTTCTTACAATAGTGCAGAAAATCGATTTTATTTATTTATTTATATATATATATAAAAGGCAAGATGTTTGTGTGTCTGTTTATCTGCCTGTATGTCTGTATTTTTTTTTTTTTTTTTTCAGCCCTTTTATTTTAGTTTTTGCTTTGGGTTTAGCTCTAAGTAGGTATAATTGTAGTTCCTAGTCTCAGCCATGATACCATTTACTCAGAGGACTTATTTAGCTTTCAAAATTCAATTTATGATGAAAAAAACTTATTTGATATCGATACCAGGAAATCAAAATTTGACTTACATCTATTCATTTTTATTTCAGTCTATGGTTTCGCTTTAACTGGAAACAACTATTGCTTTTTAGTCTTTTGTGCCAACGTCCAAAGAGTCTGAGCTCCAGGACCATGGATTAGTTTTAAAACTTTCATTGCACCCGAGCAAAGCCGGACTACACTGCTAGTCTTCCAATAAACAGCCTCCAAAACACGTAAATGATGGGCCAAGCGGCACAAGTGAATACATTAAGAACAAAAAGATTGTTTCTTAGGTCTTGTTTGTCTTGTAATGTTGTTCCTTCATTTATACGAAGTAGGCAGTCCAAAATCAAAAGTAATTCCATCTCAGTTGAGTATGCATTAATCAAGTATAAGTTGGATAAATTGTTTGATTTTTTTTTTTCATTGTTTACGCTTGTTTCATACAATTTTAAATGTCGTTTGAGCTAGGATAACTTTTTTTAAATTTTTTCTGTCTCTCTCACTATTTAGTCAATAACAGATTATGCTTGGAAAAATCTGTTGGTGAGAGAAACAGTAAATACTTGAACAGCCTATTTACTAGAAGGTATGGGTCTGTTGATAATTTAAATCGACATAGATTTAATTTTTCAGGCATAATTTTAAGCGGGATTGAACTTTCAGTTCTCTCTTGAGGCTTGGAATTTTGCATCCCCCCTACTAAAGTTAGTAGGGAACAAGTTTATTCCAAATTTGAAATGCTATATGCTCAGATTATTCAACATGTTCCCAAATCTTCTGAGAAATGTTCCGAGATTAAGGCCAGATTATTTGAATTGTCTAATGAATACTCTTCACTAAGTTCTGAAAGAGATTATTCCGCTTAGCAGAGTATTCACTAGTAAACCATAAAAGCATTGCGGTTACGAAATAAGAGAGATATATATATATTACCAAGCTGGATAAAGGTTCTAGTGTTTATATTGAATAAAAAGGATTATTTTGATAAAATGAATGTTATTTTAGGAGATTCTGCTAAGTTGAAAGTTATCGGTCCTGCCTATATTTATGATGACACTAGTAAAGTGGAAGCCAAGATAGAGAGATAGTTACTCTGTGAACAAAGCCAATTTAATTTCTAAGGACATCTATAATAGAATTAGGCCTGTAGGATCGCAACGTCCCAGTATGTATGACCTTCCTAAAGTTCACAAGGAAGGAGTCTTACTTAGGCCTATTTTGTCTATGGTGGGCTCTGTACAACATGAGTTGCCCAAATGGTTGGCTGAGTTACTCCTTTCTGTTTTCTGGCTTCATTAGAAGTTTAGACTTTTGTTCCGAAAATAAACTGATGGTATCCTATGATATTGTCGGTTTATATATGTCAGTGAAAATAAATAAATAAATAAGAACAGAAAATCCAAATCATACAAAAGAAATAAAAAAACACCCACACACACACACACAAACAGACATAAATAAAAGAGGTCCTCACACACACACACACATGAAATCGCCAAACCTATAAAGATAATAAGGCCCCCCCCCCCCCCCCGGAATGCCTTAAGAAAATACTTGACTCTTTTATCTGTTTATTTGTTTACCCATTAGGACATATGCTGATATAGAAAGAGACCATTCAACATGCCAGCATTCAACTCACACTATTCTGATTTATTTTTTTATTGTTCTTATTTATTTTTCACATTCTTCCTATTAACTTTAAACAGATCAGATATTCAAAGAAACCCAGACATAAAACCATAAATTTGTTCGTCTGAAGAGAGTCAATTTTAGGCTCAAAACACATGTATCACACATCATGAACAATTAATACTTCATAACTTGTATAAATACCAAAACAATAAACATACATTTTAAAGAAAACATTCACGGCTTCTCACACTTTTATTTTATACTAATTACTCTCGTTGGAACAACCCTATTCCTTTATTCGATATATATATATATATATATATAGGCATTTTAACTGATGCTTTTTATGATTAACTCTGAAATTTATAACCTTTATATAAACACCATTCTTATACCTTGAGTTCAGAAATAAATTATAACTATTCTATGAATTATTTGAACTAGAATTCTTACCATACTTTTTCATTGATTGCATTTTTTTGATTTCTTTTAATGTATAGTTCATCATTCCATTCCATTATTTGACCAAACTTGGAATGTTCTCACCAAAAAAAAAAAGAAAAAAAAAGTGGTGGTGTAAAAAGGATAGTTTTTCCATTGATGCTGCTATTATTTTTTAATAACACCACTCATTGGTAATATTTAAAAAAAAAAATGATTAAAATTTTAATAAAACTTAAATATATGAAAGTGTATTTTCTTGATAACAAAAATAATAAACACTATTATATTGATTATTGGAATTGTTTGCAAAACATCAGCTAATTATCAATTGATTCAAACTTTATAATGGTAAATAATAAATATTTGATTATAGTTGGTTCATACATTTTAATAATTTAGTAAATGTTTATAAATTTATGAATTAATATAAATAAAAAATAAATATGAAAATATTTTATTTTATTAGCATTAGTTTTTAGAATGTTGTAAATAGAACATTGTTATTATTAGTTATTCTAATAAATAAATATTTTTAATATTTTTGTGAATTCTCAAGAACAGAAAATGGATAAATTCTTCATATATTTGGTTTTTTTTACAATTTTAATCATAGTTTTTTAAAATAACACATTGCCAAAGATGGAAGGTAGTTAAAATATAGCAATGTGAATAAAAAAAACATCCTTTTGACACTCCATTTTTTGCAGGTACCAAGTTCACCCATTATTTATTTACATTTTTAAAAGGAGGAAGAGAAATGGGTCTGGATCTGTATTAAATATTTTTGCAAGCAGAAGCAATTTATCTAAATTTCCGGGATGAAAAGATATCATTTATTTAGTGATTCTAATGTCCTCGTATTATCATAAAATTTCAGCTGTTGTGATCACCAGCCTTTTTTGGGCACATGTTGATTCAGGTAACCTTCATGGAATTTTGAACTAAACTCTTTACTTTAATCTACAGAGGTAGATTGTTCTTGCACTATTTGTTAAATAGCTGAAAATGTATATTTACTATCCAGCACAAATATAAACTCGTTTTAATAAATTTACCTGTTTCACCTGCTACTGAAATGAGTACTGCCCACTGAGCTCTATATAAACTTATGGTTTTTCCAATGGGAAATATAAAATCCATTGGCTTGGTTTTATATTTTAATCCAAGCTCCAGGGAACCATCCTCCAGGCTTTACCTATTTCTTTGGGAGGGGGCTGAGTTTATTGCACAGTGCCTGAGGCATCTCCAAAAGAAGTGCCAAGGGGGTTTGGAATTTTTCCACATAACTTCTGAGAAACCCACCTTAAACTGACCTTGTGTCACATCTGGTTGCAAGGTGGGCATGCCAGTAAATACCTATAAAATCTATTTGCCTTTGGCTGGGATTTATCTTTTGATTTTTAACCCAAGACGAGCAGGGACTTTCCTCCCAAGCAGTACTTCACCCTCAGGAGGGAGCTGGGTTTATTGCCTAGTGCCTGAAGCACACACAAAAGATGAAGTGTCAGGGAGTGTGGGGGGGGGGGGGTAATATTTGCATGGTATTGCCGTTAAACCCACTTTAAACCTCAACCTTGTGTCATATCCTGCTGCAACCTGGGTGCCCTGGTAAATAGATCAACACTGCTGCCTGTGTCAAAGGATCTCTCACTTTACTTTTTTTTTTTTTTTTAACTCTACTGTTTTTGTTTGTTTCATTTGCACTTAAACAATCAGGGTAGTACAGACACTGGTTGACTAAACAGGTTAGGTAGGACAAGATTTTGATTTTTTTTACCTGGATGTACATTGTGTTGCAATGGATATCGGCTCGGGTCGAGAAATTGGGAAGCTGAGTTCAAATTCCAGTTTCATTCACTTACACGCAAATACCCTTGAGAAAGGTATTAATCTGTCTCTTTCCTCCAGTTATGGTTTAAATAACAGGACAGATTGGATTCTATAGCCTTAGATCTGTTACAGATCTAAACACATTTGTACAATAGAGCACTAACTACAACTATGCCTAAGTGGACCATGGAAAATGGCTTCAAATTATCCAAAGAGAAAACTAAATGCCTACACTTCTGCCAAATCCACAAAATGCATAACCACCCTGTCTTAAAACTCAATGATACTGAAATCCCAGCCGTCAAACAACATAAATTTCTTGGTGTTATTTTTTACCATAAACTATCTTTTATCCCACATATCAAATACTTGAGAGCCAAATGCAATAAAACCACTCAACTTCTAAGAGTAGTAGCTCACACCGAATGGGGTGCAGATAAAAAAACACTTGCTAAAGTATACCAAACCTTGATCCGTTCCAAACTTGATTACGCATGCTTCGTATATGGATCAGCCAGAAAATCCTACCTTAAAAAACTGGAGACCATCCATCATCAAGGTCTGAGACTTGTGTTAGGTGCTTTCACCACTTCCCCAGTGGAAGCCTATATACTGAGGCAAATGAACCTCTGCTAAAACTAAGAAGACAAAAATATTACAGATCAAACAATTTAAAAGATCTATTTAACGTCGACGCAAGCAAAATATTCCAATTTCTAAATGAAATTAGACTATATACGAAAATCTAAATCCCTTCCATACAAAAAAAAAAACCCAAAACACTATTCACCACTGCTCATTACCCTCTTTAAAAAAAAAAATTTTTTTTTACTTAAAAGAAAGGTCGAAAGCAACTGAAAACTTGAAGACAAACAACTTTGAAAGCAAAAACACCTTTTGGCCTTAAATGACCCTTTGGAGGTTGATAGGCTGTTAAATACAATCAATCAATCTATAGCCTTAGCTGCCAACCAGTCTACTGTAGAAAGTAATGGCAACCTACTGCATGATAATCTTCTGCACAGTCAGTCATGTCTCTTGTGAGATATGATTGCCCAAGCACCTGTCATGTATGGCATTTAACTGACTGAACTAAAGATATGTCATATGGACAAATTCAATGAGACAGAATTAACTGATACAAGATAATCTTTAAGGTCATATTGCTTTAAAACCAACTCTTTTTTTTCTTTGCAGTTGACTTGGAGAGCATGGATTGTACCCACTTGGAACCTTTCCGTATTTCTGATTCTGAATTAGTGAGTGTTATTGCCAGACCTCGAGTTGATATAGCCAGCAGAACTTCTTGTGTAATTCGGCTGGAAGCTGAACCCACCCGGTGGTTCAACATCTACTTGCATGACATAGATATCTCAGACTGTGGTATAAAGCTAGAGTTTTTTGACAACGACCGGTACATGAAGAATTTATTTGTAAGTATAAAAAGAGATTATCTGGTATGACACTTTCAGGGTTTGAATAGGATAATGGCTAATGATCCAGAAAGTGGAACCTGTGAACTAGATTCAAATCTAGGCATGCCACTTGTTTATGGAAAAGACTGGATGAGTGAGTATTTGGATAAACTAATCTGCCTAATAAGTAGCACCAAAAAGCTGTTACTTCCAGTGTTAACCTAGACAAGAGGACACTAATCTTTTATATTGTATTAGTGTTATAAAGTAACTTTTTGCCTAACTAGTTTTTCTTTTTATTGTCTTCTCTGTAGGATCTTGATAAAAGCCATTTCATAAAATAGTTAATATTTACCATTATTTTCAGATTATAATATTTGGTTAATGATGCCTAATAAATTCAGTACAATGTCAGAAAAGGATTAGTTATTTCAACTAAAAATGTCACCTTCTCTTTGTTAGATTTTATAATGCATCAAAGTTTAAAATGATGTTTGGAGATAATTCAGGATATTGTTCTGTTTATAGTAGGTACCAACCTACAAAATGCAATAAGGTTTAAAATGAATATTTAAAAAATGAAGTCTTTCTTGAAGCTTTTATTTTAGTTTTAATTTCAAGCTAATAGATTAAATTTAATACTTCTAATAAAGAAAATTCTTTCCACTCAATTTAAATTAGTTTTTGAAATACAGCAAAGTTCTTTTTAAGTCTCCTTTTTTTTTTATCACTTTATTAAAAAAAATTTTCCAAAAATAAAATATACTTTTCTGAAACCTTATTTGAATAATATTAGTTAATTTATCTTTTTTTTTTTTTGTTTCACCCCAAGCAAGGAGAGACTAGTATGCATGTGGTTAAAGTGAGAGAAAATACTGGGTACAGGGGATATTGAGGAAAGGATAAAAGATGAACAAGATTTAAGAAAATAGCAATTGATGCTGCCTTTAAGTTTTTGGAGATTGCAGCTATCAGAGAAACACATAAACAGAAGGGAGTTCCATATGCAGGAAGTGCAAGAAAAGCAACTGTTAGAGTAGAAGTGAGGTTGCATTTAACTATTTCAGTAGTAAAAGAATGGGACCTAGTTGCCAATCTAGTAGCATGTCTAAATTTATGTAGTCGGGGCACCAAGGAAAAAAGCTTGTCAGAGCAGTTGCCATGAAAACATTTGTAGAAAAGACAGAGGGAAGCCATGTTGCATCGGTGCAAAAATGATTAAAGTTGTTTATAAATTTTCTGATGATGTTGTATATGGATGTCCATATCTACAAGAACCAACATGTTTATATGCATAAAAAAAATTCAAAATTCTTTTAGAAATATTAATGTTTGATTATTTGTACTTAGAACTTAAAGTTTAAAGTGAAAACAGTTTTTGTAAAAATTCATTATTCATTGAAAATTATTTTTTCTTAAGACAATAATGTTCTTAATAAGGCTTATTTATAAAAGCTTTTCTAATTAATGTAATAGTTTTACTGTATTTTTTTTTTTTCATGATTCAGAGCAGATTTTCAGTAAAGAGTGTTTCTGTTTGATGAAAACAAATTGGAAGTTAAAATTCTCCAAGGAATCTTTGTAACTAATCTAAATATGAAGTGGGGGTAACATGTTCTCAGATGAATTAAATTATTTTTATTTATTTATTTTACAATTTCTGAAAATTTCCTTACAATCCCAGAATTATTTGAGTTTTGCAAGAATTCCCAAAACAATGTTTTTAACATCAAAAAAGCACTAAAATTTTCAATACTAATCTTTGGTCAACTCATTGACACAAGAAAAACAAGATTTTTTAAATAAAATTTCAAATATGCTAGAAAAAAACTTAAAATAATGAAACAATATTTTTGGTCTTTCCTTTTAATAATAACAAACATTTTGACAATACAACATTGTTTTTATCAAATTTGGAGACTTTTTTTCATCATGGTATACTCTTTCTTATCGAATTTTTGGAATTCCCTAATTTATAGGAGAACTAGCAGTATAGCTCGGCATTGCTCGGGTGTAATGAAAACTTTAAAACTAATCCATGGTCCTGGAGCTCAGACACTTTGGACGTTGACACGAAAGACTAAAAAGCAACAGTTGTTTCCAGTTAAAGCGAAACCGTAGGCTGAAATAAAAATGAAAGGATTTAAGTCAAATTTTGATTTCCTGGTATCGATATCAAATAAATTTTTTTTGTCGTAAACTGAATTTTGAAAGCTAAATATGTCCTCTGAGTAAATGGTATCATAGCTGAGACTAAGAACTACAATTATACCTACTTAGAGCCAAACCCAAAGCAAAAACTAAAATAAAAAGGCTGAAAAAAAATACATACAGGCAGATAAACAGACACACACACAAACATCTTGCCTTTTTTTTATATATATATATATATATATATATATATATATATATATATATAATCGATTTTCTGCACTATAGTAAGAACTGCAACCTTGAAACTTCTGAATATCGTTTCTATGTCTTTGTCTATGAGTGTATGAAATTTGATTAAATCCGACCACTCCTATAACCCGATTTTTTTTTGATTATCAATATTTATCAGGGGTACCTCAACACAAAACCTAGCTAAGAACACTCACAGATGCTTATAAGTACAACTGTGTAAATTTTCAAGAAAATCGGTTCAGCTGTATATAGGTAACGGGGACACACACACACACACACACACAGACAAAGTTCCATTTATAAATAAGTTTAGATTTAGATATGGGCTCTTTGATATTCTATGCTATTCTTATGCTTTTCATTCACTGATTTTTAACTTTTCTGCTCTTAACATGACTCGCAGTTTTTTTTTATTTCTCATGTAGTGTCCATAAATAATCGATTCTCAAATAATTATCTTCTCAGTTAAGGAAATTATATCAGTAAGAGTTTTCACTGTTTGTGATAGATTCATTTTTCCATTATCTACATTTAGATTGTCTTCATCATCAGTGTTTTGACCATTATGTCCACTGGCCTTCTTCAGGTGTCTATTGTTTCAAGGAATTTTAAACTGAATATACATATTCCGCTATCCTGACTCCTGAAGAAGGTAAAACTTTTTAGTTTCTGAAACCCAAAATCATGCTTTGGGTATCTTTTAGAATAACCAAATTAACTCCTTCATTTACTTTTTTTTCAGACATCACTTAAATTTTAGAGTTCAGTGACCAAGTGCTGTGGATAATCAGTCAGTTAAGTGCCTTTGGGCGATCATGTCTCTTTTGAGACATGACTGACTGGGCAGAAGATTATCCCGCAATAGGTTGCCATTGCTTTCCGAAGTAGACTGGTTGCCAACCAAGGCTATAGAATCCAATCTGTCTTATTATTTAACTCATAACTGGAGGGAACAGTTGGATTAATACCTTTCCCAAGGGTATTTGTTCGTAAGTGAAGGCAAAGAATTCAACTGGAATTTGAACTCAGCGCCCCGATTTGTCGTTCCAAGTCGATAAAGAGCTGAAATCTAATTTCAGCTGAATGTTATATTGGTTTACACACAAATACCATTGGGAAAAGTATGAATCCACTTTTTTTCTCCTTAGCTATGGCTTATCAGTAAATGATTATCTTAAAAAAATTCTTATCTAAAATCTCTTTACTATTTTTTTTTTTTTTTAATTATTTCACTTCAAGCAAGGTGGGACTACCACTAGTGCACAGATGTTTACAGTAAGATAATACTGGGTACAGTGGAGTGTGTGTCATGGTGCAGTGAATATCAACTCGGAACAAGAGATTAGGGTACCAAGTTGAATTCCTTACTTTTACTTATGCACAAATACCCCTGGGAAAGGTATTAATCCGTTTCTTCCCTTCAGTCATGGGTTAAATAATAGGACAGATTGGGTTCTATAGCCTTGGCTGGCAACCAGTCTACCGCAGAAAGTAATGGCAACCTACTGCGGGATAGTCTTCTGCCCAGTCAGTCATGTCTTTTTCGAGACATGATCGCCCATGAGTGTATCACGTATGGCACTTAACTGACTGACAGTGGGGTATTGAGGAAAGGATAAAAGATGAACAGGATTCAAGAAGATAGATGACAACTGATGTTGCATTTAAATTTTTGAAGATTGTTGATATCAGTCAGTCAGTTAAGTGCCATGCGCGATACACGCTTGGGCGATCATGTCTCGAAAGAGACATGACTGACTGGGCAGAAGATTATCCCGCAGTAGGTTGCCATTGCTTTCTGCGGTAGACTGGTTGCCGACCAAGGCTATAGAACCCAATCTGTCCTATTATTTAACCCATAACTGGAGGGAAGAGACGGATTAATACCTTTCCCAAGGGTATTTGCGCGTAAGTGAATGCAAGGAATGTCAACTGGAATTCGAACTCGGTTCCCCGATTTCTCGTTCTGAGCCGATATCCACTGCGCCACAACGAACTATTTCAATTGTGAGACATAGATAACACAAATGAAAAAGATAAACCAAAAAATTACCTGATTAATATAGAATATTAATAGATAAAAATAGAGAGGTCAATGGATATTATCCAGAGCAATATGATATATAGAGCAAAAACTTCTCACATAATGGCTAATAAATCCAGAATTTATTTCAGCAGTTTTAAAAATTAGAAACTGCTGCTTGAAACCTGAAAAATATCCCCCCCCTTTTTAAGAAGTAATAAAAATCTAGATATATAACTATTATGTGTTGAGCACTCTCGCTCGCTCTCTCTATATATATGTGTGTGTCAGTTTCCGGTTTTCTCTTTTCTAATCTAATCTGACTTTGTTTTTTTGTTTTTTTTCAATTGGAGTAGATAGACTAAACTATCGCCCGGTTCACACTCCACCCACATCTATTGAACAGGTGAAGAGGCATATCCCTTGTTTCCTGTTTAGGATGCAGTTTCCGGTTTTCTCTTTTCTAATCTTCTCACTCTTATGTAGCCCTCTGCACATCAGTGGCATTACCACCTTGCTTGGGGTGATATGATTAAAAAAAAAAAAAAAAAAAAGATGCCAATCTAGTAACACACTTGAATTCACATGGACGGGGCACCAAGGGTGGGAAGCTAATCAGATCAGTTGCAAAGAAAATATTTGTAGAAAACACAGAAGGAAGCCACATCACAATGATGAGAAAGTGACTGAAGTCAAGATACCAAGTCAGGACTGATGACATTGCAGATCCTTCTTTGGATTTTGTTGAGAACCTTGAGATATGGCAACAGTATTCAATGCACAGATGAATGGTAGATTTATAAAGGTGCAAAATGGATTCTGACAAGAAAAAAGAAAAAAAAACAACTTTCTAGCCCAATACAGAGGCCCAACCTTCCTAGCAGTAGATGCAGCTATAGATCTGATATATTAAAACCACTTCAGGTTGGCTGAAAAAGTGAGGCCAAGAAGGGGTCTGTGTGTTACTCTCAAAGAAACTTGCATCAGACATGGTGATGGCTGGCAGGAAAGTTTCTCTATGGTGATTAAAGAAGAGCAGTTTTACAGATTGGAGGTACTTTTGAAGAGCAGCAATCAGATTTCCTATTGTAAATGGTGGTGTCATCTGCTTAAATCCCTACTTGAGAACTAATAGCATCAGAAAGATCATTGATGAAGATCATGAAAAGCACAGGGCCTAGGATAGAGCCTTGAGGGATGTCCACATTTGTATGAAAGTATCTGGAAGCTTGTCCGTTCAAAACGACCTTCATTTCACAATTTGATTAAATCGAACCATCGTCTAGAAAATTCCATAGCTCTGGAGCATGACAAACCCTGTCAAGATATCTAAACAAGAACTCGAGCTTTGCCATTATTATCAAGAGCCTGATATACATATTCAGTAATGGCTGTTAGCACATCAGTGGTAAACCTGGTGAAGTAGAAGTCATATTGTTTGTCAGAGTAGGTTGTGAGGGATGAGGTGCTTAACAACTTCAGCATTGATTAGAACTTTGAATTAGTCAGTTAAATGCCATACGTGATACATGCTTTTGCAATCATGTCTTGAAAGCGATATGACTGATTGGGCAGAAGATTTTCCTGCAGTAGGTTGCCATTACTTTCTGTGGTAGACTGGTTGCCAACCAAGACAATAGAACCCAATCTGTCCTGCTATTTAACCCATAGCTGGAGGGAGAATGGACAGATTAATACCTTTCTCAAGGGTATTTGTGTGTAGCTAAATGCAACAAATTCCAATGAAATTTGAACTTGGCTCTCTAATTTCTTGTTCCGAGCCAATATTCACTATACCACAATGCACATCCCAGAGAACCTCAAATACTTTGCTGGAAAGTGATAGACTAATAAGGAGATAGAGGGAGTCAAGAGGTTCACTAGAGTTCTTAAAAACAGAGACTACAGATAAGGATTTCCAACAAGTAGAAAAGCAATAGTTGTAAAGTTAAGAGAGGACTGGAGCCAGTTCAGGGGGGCATGTTTCTTTAGGATCACCTCACTTTTTTCTTTTAAAGCTGGCTAATATCTGGATCATGGTCAATTCATTTTTATCTGTTACTAATTTTCAGTAACCTGTGCAAATAAACTATAAATATAGGTACCTCCACTAAATCACTAAAAAAAACAGCATAGTATGAATAAAAAGGGCCCCAAACTTAATAAAAACAAACTTTTTCCATCAAAATGTCTATATTATTATTAAGAGGAAAGATCAAAGTAATTTTAAATTATTTTTTTAATCCTTTCTAACATCTTTGAAATTTTGGCAGAAAATCTTGTTTTGAGTTAGCGGGTAACCAAATCATTACAAGAGTTTACAATGGAAAATGTAATATTGCATAACTCAGTTTTTTCCAATGGCAAACATTAATTTGGAAATTCTTGCAAAAATCAAATAATTGCCAGATTTTAATGAAACTTTCAATACTCATTCACAAATGAATGAAATTTTAATAAACTTTGTTGCGGTAAACAGTTTTATTAGTTAATCGCAGGACTCATTGGAGAATATAAATCATTTTTTTTTTTTCTTAAATTTGGCTTGTTTCCAAAAATCTGCTCTGAAGAATAAAATAAAAAAAAAATGCAATAAAACTGATATTTAATTTGTTAAACTTTTAATAAATAGGAAAAACATTAGTCTGAAGAAGAAAATTTTTTTCAATCAATAATGAAATTTTAAAAGAATTGATTTTTTTATTATTATTATGATTTATAAAGTTTCAAAAATATTTTAAAAATACTTCAAAGATTTGATGCACTTTAGATTTTTAAATTAATAATTGAAGATTATATTGCCTTTCAAAAATTGAAAAGTTTAATACAAATCGTTTGGCTTTCATATTTTTTAAATAATTAAGAAAATTTATTACTATTTGGAAACAGAGGCCAAACTTAATTTTAAAAAAATAAATGATTTATGTTCTCCAATGAGTCCTGCATTTAACTAATAAAATCATTTACGACAACAAAGTTTAATTTATTTAAATTTCATGAATTTAACAGATGTAAAAAACAAAAAAACATATTTTCCCCAAGATTTTAAAAAAAATAATAATTTCAAAAATAATTTCATTCATTTGTGAATGAGTACTGAAAGTTTCATTAAAATCTGACAATTATTTGATTTTTACGAGAATTTGCAAATTAATGTGTTAAGCCACTTTTTTTCTGGTGACTGTGTAATATTACGTTTTCCATTGTAAACTTTTATAACGTTTGGGTTACCCGCTAACTCAAATAAAAATAAGATTTTCTGCCAAAATTTCAAACATGTAGAAGGGATTAAGAAAAATAATTTAAATTTACTTTGATCTTTCCTCTTAATAATAGTATAAACATTTTGATTAAAAAAGTTTGTTTTTATTAAGCTTGGGGTCTTTTTTTTTATTCACACTATGCTGTTTTTTTTGGTTTTTTGTAGTGATTTAGTGGAGGTACCTACACCAGAGTATTTTGCCTACTAGAAATAGTAAATTTAATCATTTAGCTTTTTTCAATTAAAACTAAAATAAGTTTCAAGATGTTTTTATTTTTAAAAATTTAATTTAAAATTTAGATATTGAAAATAAGTGGAGATGCTTATATAAATACCATAAATTTTAGTTTAATGAAATCCTTTTTAGTTTCTTAAAATATAAAAATGAGTACAAAATATTTTTCATTTCCTATATTTATAATATAGCCTTTTTAATGATGCATACTGGATAAAGCATTTTGAAAAATTTATAAAATCTCAAACTTCAGCATATCAAACATTTTTGGAATTTACATGTACATTTCTGATTTACTAGAATTTTTTATTTTTTAGCTATATTGCTTCCCCCTAAGCAAGGTGATAAAGCCACTATGATGCAGTGGGGGTTAAATGGAGTGAAAGTGAATGAGAAGACTTTAGTGGGAAGAAGTGAGAAAAGGGCAATAAAGCTTCAGGAAGACAGAAGATGGTGATAGCATTTAAATTTTTGAAGATAGTTCTTGCACGCCTGCCACCTACAATCACCCGGTTCACACTCCACACACGTCTGTTGAACAGGTGAAGAGGCTCATCTCTTGTTTCCTGTTTAGGATGTGGTTTCCGGCTTCCTCTTTTCACTCTTACGTAGTCCCCTACGCATCAGTGGCATTACTGCCTTGCTTGGGGTGATATGATTAAAAAAAAAACAAAAACAATAAAATGTGTGCTTTCTTAATACTATCCCATAATAGTTATCAGATATACATCCACATTTCTTATTCTAAATAAAACACTACTTCTGACCTTTAAGTTGTTTATTTTTATAGTATTTAAAATATTTTTGATAATGATCATTATTATATGAAGCATCATTTGAATTTATTGAATGTAAACACAGGAAAATAATGTGATCTTCAAATTAGTCATCTTACATTTTTTTTTTTTTTTTTTTTTTCACAGAAGTCATTTGGTTGTCATTCTAGTCCTGGTGCTCTATTCAGAACCTACAGTAATAAGGTAATTATCAGGCTTAGTAAAATGTCAAGCGCTGCCACAAGATATCTAATCCAAATTGAGCTATCTACTAATAAAGGTGAGTTTTAAATAAATTTTCTTTGAATCATATATTTTTTTTTTATTTATCTTAATCAAATTTTGGCCAGTGTGTTCTTATATATATATATATATATATATATATATATATATATGTGTGTGTGTGGATGACAAATATTATGCTCTCATTACAATTGAGCTCTCTAGAGAAGAAAATTAAAAAAAAAAAAAAGTTGCCACCTTTAGTATAAGCTTTGCAACATATGCATTACTCTTCAGCAATGAATTGAGTTCTTTCGGGGACTGGTGTGTGTATACCCCACTTATATACAACAAGCTAAAATTTCCCTTCTCTGATTCCATACACCTATGGCTTATGGGTTAGCAACTCCGACACCAAATCGGTTGAGTTTTGATCCCAGCCAGAAGCAAGTGGATATCTAGCCATACTGATGAGTTGTAATTCAGCAAAACAGGCTTGTGTGTGGATGATGAAAAAATATATGTATATTAAAAACAAGAACAGAATTGTTTCAATGAGAGAAATTGGTATAGAATAAGTGGGAGAAGCTGTGAACGTTTTGTTTAAAGTGTAGATTTATTGTTGTTATTATATATTAGATAGGTCAGAGGGTTCTAACAGTATCCCCAAAGCAATAGAAAGAACTAGATAACCTGTAGAAAACAATTTCAAATTTTTCACAGATAAAGGCGCCAGAAGAAATTATCTACTTATCTATTTATGCACAATACTTTGGCTACTTTGGCCATCAGAAAAGCAAACGGATCCCTATATGTGAAGTCACAAGTTTATTTGCCTGAAGAGAGCCAGCTTTAGTCTGGAAACATGTGTAGCGTCACAATACTATTAGGGACACTAAATGTATCATACAATAAGCAAGTAATATAAATAATAACAATACGTTCACGGCTTCTCGCACTTATATGTTTGTGCTAGCAAGACTATAGCTTCCCGTCATAATTTATCAGAATACATCACAGGTTGGCTCTGTAAGTGTTGAAGCAACACAAAATGTGCCTGATCAGGTCTCTATTTTTGTAGGAATTAACTAGCCATTTAATTAGTCCAAATTCCAGTTGAATTCATTGCATTCACTTACGCGCAAATACCCTTGGGGAAAGGTATTAATCCGTCTCTTCCTTCCAGTTATGGGTTAAATAATAGGACAGATTGGGTTCTATAGCCTTGGCTGGCAACCAATCTACCGCAGAAAGCAATAGCAACCTACTGCGGGATAATCTTCTGCCTAGTCAGTCATGTCTCAAAAGAGACATGATCGCCCAAGCGTTTACCCCGTATGGCACTTAACTGACTGACACCTACTTTCAATTAGAACAATTCTCATATCTGAGTTAATTAAAAGTTTTAAGTCTGCACGTGTAGTGGGAAGATGTGCTACATATTGAAAAGGCCAATTATTATGTAACAGGTTTCATTAAAATCCTTTCATAGTGATTTAGGAAACATTGCTTAGATGTGGCACAAGGCTTTATGTATGGAGAATCCAATGTTTAAAATGATTCCATTGTAATTGATCTAGTGAAAAAAAAAAGCTTGTTAACCATTACACCATATCAAACTGTTCTAGAATAAATTTTATAATCACCTTAAAGTATGAAAGATTCTAATAATAACCATTACGACATTGCATCATTGGTTTTGGTTGGGATTTTAGGTCATTTAATTTATTTTATAGCATATTTTCACAAGGATGAAAAGAAGCAAGACCTGCTTGAAACAATTCAAATTAAGTATGTTATAAAGTGACTGAAAGATATGCTGTCTATAAATTAAAATGATTTCACATTGACACTGATTTAAAAATCAAACAATCAGTCAAGTGCCATACGTGATACATGCTTGGGCGATCATGCCTCGAAAGAGACATGACTAACTGGGCAGCAGATTATCTCGTAGTAGGTTGCCATTGCTTTCTGCGGTAGACTGGTTGCCGACTAAGGCTATAGAACCCAATCTTAACCCATAACTGGAAGGAATAGACGGATTAATACCTTTCCCAAGGGTATTTGTACGTAAGTGAATGCAATGAATTTGATTTCTCGTTCCGAGTCGATATCCAATGCACCACAACGCACATCCTTAAATCAGTGTAAGCTTTCTTAATACTTAAAGTATTTTTGTCAACCACTAAGATAATCTCTTTTTATATAATCTGCTGGAATGTCTGACTTTCAGAAATAATCTAAACCGTTGCTTTCTTACAGGCCCTAAACTCAGAATAGCACAAGCCACCAATACAGGAAAGCAATTGATTGCCTTAACAACTTTGTATATAGCACTGTTGTCTTATTGGCTGATCTGATAATGTGCTGGTAAGTATGTTCTAAATTGCTTCAATGACTAAAATGTTTCACTGGAAAAATAAATAAATAAAAGTCCTCTTTCATGAACATTTTTTTTAATAATTTTATTATATACAACTTTCACAAATCAATTTTCTACTTAATAAGCAAAGGAAGTTTATTTCTGGGATGTGTTATTATTTACATGTGGTGTTATCAATATGAATTCAAAATTTTCTGAACTCTTTATTTATTCTACAGGAGTAAATTGTTCTTGCTTTGTTGCAAGAATATCTTAGTTATTTCTAGCTCCAAACAATACTAATTGACGAGATGATAAATAATGTGTTCAGTTTTAAATTCCTTAATGATTATCCAGATCTGATAACAAGTCAGTTTGCTTTTGACATAATTATATGTCCATTAATTCATTTGTTATATATGTTTTCTTTTTCTTTCTTTCAGAAAACTGACGAAGATCTTGGTCACAAAAGCAAGATATCTGAAATTATTTATTTTTATACCAGATGATCTCATTGGAAACACAATGAAAGCTGCAATGTAAATAAGTACACTGGTTTAAGTAAATTTTCTACTCAAACAAAACAAACCTAAGCTGTGGTGAAGCCTCCATCTCAGGAAAATAATGGCAGAGATGAGATGTTATTTCAGTAAGACTGCTCAAAATATAAACAAATTAAATGTACTATTTAATACTAACCATTATTCTTATACTGGTGAAAGAAAATTTCAGTGTGTGGAGCAAGCATCATCAGAGATGAAGCTCGGCTCTTTCAGTGCATAAATTAGGAAACTCAAACTAGCAATTAAAGAAACAAATTTTATTTTTTAAATTCCATGCATAATGAACACATTAAAACATACAATGTGTAACTTACAATTACATCAGGTGATCATTATTAAAACAAGTGTAAATTTGTCTTTTCAGTTTGTATATAAAGTGTCAAAAATTGTTTAAAAAAATATAATTTTTTTTTTCCAAAGTAATAAGTAAAGGAAACCATAAAAAAAAAAAAGAATAAAAAAAAACAAATGGAAATTATTTTCATTATGAAATAACTTTAAGACATGAGCCATTATTGAGGTTCAGAATTTTTTTTTTTTTTCTTTTTATCTGGACTGATATTTCCAAACTTTGCACAATTTTTACATTTAATTAAAAGTTTATATTGGTTTGTTTACTTTTCTCTTCTTCTTCAGATGACATTGGATAGTACAGTTTTCAACTTTGCACTTTAACCACCTTGTTTAATTGGTTGAGAGGTATGAAAAACTTATAGAGACTGCAGCTACTGTGATGTACTTTTATAAAAGTACTTAAAATGAGGCACTAATGCTATGACTAGTATGATATATGGAGAAAGACAAAATGGGTTAACAACCTTTTCTTTTAGGATGAATATAGGATGAAATGTAGTTGTTTTACTGGACCAAGAAGGTGAATTAATATAACAGTCTGCAATTTTAATTTACACTATTGTCCTCATCTTGTGACCATTGTATGCTCCGGCCTTCTTCATGTATATCTCAATATCAGTTCATTTTAGCCACTGGGCTAGTCCACACAGTTGGTTGAATGAACAAAAAGTTGGAGAACTGATACGGAGATATTTGGAAGCGGCGTAACACATGGAACTAGAACAATCCTGGTGGCCTAAAAAGGGGTTGGTTTGAAATTGCAAACACCTGAAGAAGGCCAAAGCATACAATGGTCAGAACATTGACTATAGCAGTTATTTAAAAAAACATTGTATTTAACTTCATGACCATGAATGCACAAAGATGAAGATAGTCCAAACAAAGCAAAGTGACATTTTATTTCACTTTTGTCTTATCTTTTTCTGCACTGTTTGTAAATATTGTTGAGCATTTTTCTGAGTTGGGTCCAGACTTAGAGATTTTTTGTAAGCGGTCACAGCTTCAGAAAACTTACCCCATCGATGATAAAGGACCCCTGTGAGATAAAGTAGAAAATATCAGTTAGTGAGGAGGAACATTTTATTGCTATTCATTTATGGTAAAACAAAAACAATTTATAGATAGAATTGATGAAGGTCGCTTGAGACGAACTCTTAAATGTTTTGATTTGAAATAACCTGCAAAACACAAATCAATTCTTAAAGATTCTACAATGGCAAACACCTGAATTTACCTCCACCCTCTCAAATTTATATCCAAGCTGAAATTTAAAGTAATTAATAAAGCCATTTATATTTGTTAATATAGAAGAATCAGTTGGTTCATTAATATTTTGGGAGCATGTGAATGTAAAGAAAAAATTTAAGAAACGTTGAAAGGCCTCTAGACTATTTCCTAGACATGCTATAACCATCTGAGCTAGTACAGCTTTGTTTTTGCATTCTTATAGGCACCCTTCAAATGATCTATCCTAGATACCCTTACTTCCTCCCCCATTTAGTAACCCTCTACCTTATACATGGTCTAAGTGTCTTCAAGTTATAGCAATAATTGTATTCCAATATTGTTTAATGTTAAGTTTAATAACATTTTTATAACAAAAAATAAATTTCATATTCTTATATAGTATAAGCATCCGTCAGTCTTTGGAGATTATGGATTATTCAGCAGCATTAAGAAAGTCAATACTCAGATATGCCCAACTTTTGCTGGCTGTTAAAAAAAAAAAAGTTTAATTGTAATTGATTCGTGTAAAGCTGGAACTTGTCAAACTCTCTTTCCACAGAGATGATCAAATGTGTATTAGTTAATGTGAATCTATGCTCCAGTGCTAGGAACCGAACCTTTTATTACAATCATTCTCATTCCACGAGATATGCCACTTCTGCTAGCCATATAGTTATCTCCCTTAAACTTATTTGTTCACCACTGGTATTGAAATCACAACTCTCTGGGTCAAATGTCTATATCCATTGGGCCATGAGTATATCATTATGTGAATTTCTGGGACTTATAAAACATTTTTTTTTTTTAAATCAGAGCTCACGCTTTTTTTCTAGCACTCCATATTACTGGTTCCCATATTATATTAATTTCTATGCTTGGTCGGCTTACAAAATTTTTGGAGCCTAGCATATGTGATGATTCCTTAAGTTTATGTAGTTTCCAGTGGTATTTGCTATCTATTATTTCAACTTCATCTCCTTTCTGTATATGTGGTCAACATTGCGTGATTTCTCCGTCTCCCCTCATGTTACGGCCTTGCAATGTTCTTGCTTGGTTTTATTGGAGTGTTAAAAACAAAATCTTTAACAGTCCAATAAAACCAAGAGTGATGAAAAAAAAAAAATTTATTCAAAGTAATTGAAACTTTAAAGCATGCCATTTAAGAAACAATGATGGAATTTTCAATTTTTTTTTTTAAGAATGCATTCTTGAAATCTGCTGTTGAGATTCCTCATTGACCGCAGCAACATCTCAGCTGGGATACTGTGAATTTCATCCTGAATTTTCTTTTAACTCATCCATGTACACTTTACTTTTGAGATAGCCCCACAAGAAAAAAATCACAAATGAACAAATCTGGGAATCTTGAGATCACACAGTCACCAAACAAGTCTTGCACAGCCTCTAATAATTGCCATGTGATGTCGCTCCATCCTGTTGAAACCAGGTTTCTTGAATGTGTGAAAAATTGTTCAATTCAGGGGTAACGAAGAATTGTAACATCTCCACATAACAATTCACAGTGACTGAGAAAACATTTTTATGACTAACACATACTGTTGCCCATTCTACTGATCCATGATGACTGACATGGCAGTGTGTTTACTTCGTGAGGCCACTGTTTCAAAGTATTGCCACTTGCTCATGTCTGCCAATACACACTTCAAAAATTCCCATTTTGGCTAACAATTGGTCTGAGCGAAATACCGTCTTTGTGACACAATATGGAAACCAGTAATACAGAGTGTACCAAAGATGCAATATGAGCTCTGATTAAAAAAGAAAAAAAAAGATCACTGAGATATTAGGTTTATAAGTCCCAGAAATTCACATGTTGATGTCCTCAAGGAGTTTAATACCATGCTACAGTCAGTGGGGAACAAAGAGAGATAAATTAAAGAGAGATAACTATATGCCTACCAAAAGTAGCCTTGCACATGGAATGAGAATGATATATCCCAGTGATTGTAATAAAGAGTTTGGTTCAAAATTCAGAGCATACAACAACCAAAACCAAAATGTAATAATGAGGAGGACACTAGTCCGAAACATCTGATAAAGTCAATCTCTAAAAAAGCAACAGGTTTAAGTAATGTGTAATTAAAGAATATAGATAAGAAATTTTACAAACCTAAGTTGAGGTAATAACGGGAATTGGTGGGCACGAGCTTAATTGCCTGAAGGAAGCTTTGTTCACTTTCTTTGTAACGGCCCATTTTACCCAGCACACTGCCCAGGTGCAAATAGAGAATCGATTCCTGAGGTAAGTGATTTATGGCACTATAGCCTGCGGCTTCTGCAGCTTTCAAATCATCTGAAAAAGGAAGAATAGAAAAAAAGAAATGAATGAATGCACAAAACTCGATAGGAAGTGGACCAAATGAAATTCTTTGGATTTTCTTATTTTTTACCCGTTCTTCTTTAGCCCAGACTAAGAGTTTAGTGTCTATTCACAACAAAATAACTACATATTCAATTACCCATTTTTGGTTGACAAACAAAAACAAACACCCCAGTAATACATTTTGTCCCCTGAAGGCATTTGTTCAGACTAATGTTCTGATTGATGGAGTCAGTCTTATTTATTGAGGAGCAAATGACTTTTTTCTTTTTTGGTGTGTTGGAGTAGATAGATCTATCTATCTATCTATCGCCCGGTTCACACTCCACCCACATCTATTGAACAGGTTAAGAGGCTCATCTCTTGTTCCCTGTTTAGGATGTGGTTTTCGGCTTTCTCTTTTCTAATCTTTTCACCATTACGTAGCCCCCTGCACATCAGTGGCGTTAAAAAAAAATGTAAAATTAAAACAAAGGGACACTCAATTTTAAAGTCAGGTGTATATTAGCCAAACATAGCTGAAGAAGAGAAGCTATCCTTTTTTTTTTTTTAATATAAATATATATATATAATTTTTAATTATATATATATATATATATTAAATTTTTAATTATAATAGCAACAGGGATGACCTGGATGTAAGTGTGCATACAGAATTCTAAAATTTGTGCTTTTCACTTTAAATTCATCATCTCTGAATTAAAAGTGTACTCTTTAAATCAAAATTTATGCTCAGACCTATTATGATGAATGATTAATGTATTGAGTGTATTATTTTGTAAAAGATCCTTTTTTGTGAAATCTTTAGTTTTTTTTTTTTAAATAATTTCTAATTTCACCACAAGCAATGAATAATTGCCCAGTATAAGCATACATGCTGGACATTTTCAAATATCTCCTTAAAAGAAGTGCTCCTTATATTTATGTGGAACAATAAAAAAATTTTTAAAATTACAAAAAAACTCATAAATTAAGCATTTTTCTTTAAGTACAGTATCCACCATTGGTTCTTTTCCTCCATGTCAAGATCGCTCTTTAATTCAAATTTGAACAAGTAACATTTTTATTTGAATGATAATTTTTCAGAGTATAAAAACAGATTTCTTAATCAATTTGCTTTTCATTAAGTTCTGCAATGAAAGAAACATGTCAGCATAAAAAGCTTTCTTTGTTATTTCTTTTTTTTTTTAATTTGCTTTTTCAAATATATTTGAATTTTTACATATAATCACTGACTATATTGATAAAACCATTATTTTTCTGTTGAAAGAACTTCCATTTTTGTCACTTGATTATCATTTTTTTTTTTTTTTTTTTTTTAGTCATTAAATTTGTATATTACACAAGCAGTTCTGAAATTAAATCCTGCTATATGTTTAATTTGTTCATGTAAGAAAATGTTTTTGGAGATGTGCAGTGAATATTGACTCAGAATGAGAAATTGGAGTTTGAATTCGAGTTGAACTGGTTGCATTCACTACACACAAATAGTCTTGGAAAAGGCATTAGTCCATCTCTTCTCCCTCCAGAATAGCAGGACAGACTGAGTTCTATAGCCTTGGTTGGCAACCAGTCTACTGCAAGAAAGATTTGTGCCTACTCAGTCAAGTCTTGAAAGAAATGTGTTTGCCTAAGTGTGTATCACACATGGCAATTAACTGACTGACTTTGAAGTAGTGAATTTGTGAGTTTCGTATTTCAAAAACTCTTCATATTACCATAAAATGTTCCCTGATAACATAGGGGGTTATATCAACTGAAATATCCTACAAATATTTTACTCACCTAGAGAATCAAGTAGAATGATCATATTACTCCAGGAACTGAGGTGTGTGGGTTTTCGGATTGTGGCATTTTTCCATGCTTGAAGTGCCAAGTCATATTGTTTAGTCTCCAAGAACTAAAAAAAAAAAAAAGAAGTTACATGAGTTGAATTTTAAAGTTTAATTCTTAACTTGTCAGTGATGGAGAAGAATTGGGTTAAGTGCCTTAACAAGATTGAACAAAAAGAAAAAAATATTTAATTATTAGACTACAAACTTATTGATTTTGTAAAATATAATGTCTATAAAAAAATATTTTACATTGTACATATATATACATATCAGTAATATTTATGAATAAAGATTTTATCTGCATATAAATTTAACAATAAAAGAAATGCACAAAAATGTGTCATTTACTAGGTGTATCAATGAAAAGAAAAATTTAATTGAATTCAAACAAATTTTCTTTCATCTTCAAAAATGGAGAAACACTTCATTGTCATTAAAAAAAAAAAAAAAAAACAAACCTTGTCGATTTTAAATGTTATTCGTTAATAAACATTTATCTCTGGAATTCCTTTGTCAAGTTTCATTAAAAGGTTAATTTTTTTTTCTTTTTTGTTAACTGCAAGATGGATATGTATCTACCTGATTACATGATGAAATTTTGCTTTCCCCATTGCACTATGAAACATTAGGTGCCTTGTGTAACTCTAACAAAGTACTAATTTTGTTGTGAGATTTTAACTAAATAGTCTTCTTCAAGATTGTTATATCTGATACAACATGGGAGCCCTCAACTTATGACAAAATTCACCATGAATAAGCATTTAAAAATCACTCAAATATGCTAATGCAATAGTTAAGTAATAATGTGACATAACACATTTCTATGACATGGTAACAGAATTAGGACAAAAAAAAAATCCTGAGGATATAAAAATAATAGATATAATAAAATGAAATTGTTTTAAGCTGCTTATATATTTATTGCCAGTGATGTCATTGGCTCTTGGTAGATGAGACAACAAAGTGTAAGACCTTGTCTCTCTTGCAGTACTAAGAAGCAGCAGCAGCAAATCTGGGAAGAAAGAAAAACAAAATTAATGAAAATTGTGTCATGACCACAAATCATAAGTTGTGACTGTCATAATCTAGAGACTTATAGAAGCACTGAATTTTTGTGGAATTTGTTTAAAAAAAAAATCAGTTTAAAATCTGGAATCATTTTCAAAGTATTTTCAGTATGGAGTAAATTTGAGTTTATAGTCTTCATTTTAAGACATTTTTAATAACTGCTAAAGAAACAACTTACGTCCAGTAATTATTTTATTTAGGTAATGCATTATGGCTTTACCTTTTTCTGTCAAACTTGACTCTACATGTCAATGAATTTTTTACTTTAACTTTAATTGAATCTAGATTGAAGAATTTTCTCCCACACAACTAAAGCATCTTTTCCAGCTCTTCAAGAGTTGAATATTGGGTGTTGCCAGTGTGCACATCTGCCATTATTCCTTAAACATTTTCTACAAGATTGAAGTTGAGAAGCAAGAAACAATTATCATTGCAGAATGATAACTTACATTATCATGCAAAAAACATCAATTTCTATTTTTGGCATCTTTGGGGATCAAACCATTTTTTGTATCACTTGATCCTGTCTAGAGTGCAGTTAAAATTCCATTATATAAAAGATAGCATAGATTACATTCAGTGTATCGTTGTGGTCTTTGAGAAACATCACTCCTTACTGACACCTGGCTTCTTTGTGGCATTTATATAAACATAGTTTAGCTTAGCTCAGGACTGTATTGCATGAAAATCACAGATATAATGAACTGAAGATTTTCATATTAGTGGTACATGGATTATAGTTTGTGCAATTTTCTGAACAGTTTTTAATGTATTTTCTTAAAAATTGTCATCTAGTAAACTTAGAAATCTGTAGTTTCTTGCCAGCTAATTTCACTGCTTTGCTAAGAGTCCAAGAGTTGCAGGTCACAATGCTAGATCGAGAATTTCCTAAATCTTTTAGAATTTTTTGCAGTATTTTTTCACCAAGTGAAGTATTAAAGTCAATAAGATGCAAGGGGTTTCTGAGAGTGAAAGAACTAGTGAAAATATGAACAAAAATAGAACAGGATTAAAAAATGACATGACAAAATTGCATTTAAATAGAAATTTTCGGGTACCATTATCAACCAGTTTCACTCTAAAAGGAAGAATGTTTTCTTTTTTTTATTCCTTCTGATGCAAGGAATGTTTTGCCCAGCTAGCATTTTCAGAGAACTTTTACGTTTTTTTTTTTTTTTGAGAACGCTTCAACATTAGAATTACAGAAAAACTTAAGATTCACAATTATTTTTATAAATATTGGACACCAAAAAAAATTACGAAGCTAAACTCATATTTTTTAATATAATCATTTTATCCCAAGCAAGGCACGATGGCCACTTGTGCACGGGGGATTACAGCGAGAGGAAAGAAAAGATATTGGGTATGTTGAAGAAAGGATAAGAAAAAGATCGGAATCAACGAGTGAGAAGATGGCAATTGATAGCTACGATCTCCAAGACTGTAGCTATCAGGGAAAAAAGTATGCCGAAAGGAATTCCAAAAACAGGAAGTGCAAGAAAAGAAACTGTTAGAGTAGAAGAGAGGGTTACATTTGACTATTTCAACAGTTAAAGGGTGGGACCTAGATGCCAATTTAGTAACATGAGTAAATTCATGTGATTGGGGCACCAAGCAAAAAATACTTATTAAACAGAAGCTGTGAAAATATTTGTAGAAAAGACAGAGGGAAGCCACATGTTGACGAGAAAGTGACTGAAGTCAAGCTACTAAAGCGGGATCACTTGGCTATTAATAATGGAATAAAGTGCTTTAGTTATGTATCTGTTGCTCACATCTACATACACTATAAACTGAGCAGAAAACACAATCCACTAACATTTCCAGTGTTCTTGGAATTTTGGAATGAAAAGTATTGCCTTGAAGAATGTATCAGATGAAATGCATTACAAAGACAACAACAATTTAGAAAATATTTCAACACAGATCTTTAGAAAACTAAAATTTGTTAATTACCAAATTGCCTAAATTATAAAAGCAGTCAGGATAATTGCGCCTGTGACGAATGGCATTGGTATAGCTGATCAATGCCTCATCATATTTTTTCATGGAAGCTTGCACAATGCCTAAATTCATCCAAGCAGCTGCAAATGAAGGCCTGCAAGTGAAATAATACAAAATTTGTTAAAACACAAACTAAACAATGCAATTTATACTATAACAGTTGGACACATGAAACACCATTGCCACTCGACATTGGCCTGTGTTTACTTTTATGTTTACGCACACTTTATCCCTGATGTTGGGCACTTTTATCCATAAATATAGCAAACCTTAGAAACTATTTTCATCATACACATAAAGATAATGAGACAAGGTGGAAAAGATTTTTATTGGCACATTTCACCCACATTGTGTCAGATTTGGCTTCTTTATTTTGAAGTGAAAAACAAAAATGTAAGGAAAAGGCATTGAGATTTTGAGGATGAAGAAGATAAATTAAATTACCTTATCAGAACAGACAAATGGAGACTAGAATGTGTTTGTATATATACAATACCAGCCATAATTATTAGCCCCCAACTACCCAGTGTTTTAAAAAAAAAAAGATGTATTTCATACTATTTTTTAGTATTTATTGCCAAGTGAATAATTGTAAATGAAAATAAAATGGCTCTTTTGTTAATACTGAACAATAACATATGCATCAAATGGATTTATAAATATTTAATAATTACCTATATTGCAGTTTCATCAATGAAAGAATGAAAAAATTTAGGGTGATTCGGAAGAGTTCCTCTTTGCTTCCTTGCCTCGTAAAATTTGTCAAAGTAACAATAACAAAAGAACCATTCTGTTTTCATTTGGCAATAAATACTAAAAATAGTATGAAATACATAATTTCTTTTAAAAAGATGGGGTGGCTTAATAATTATGGCTGGTAGTGTGTGTGTGTGCGTATATATATATATATATATATATATATATAGTCATCTGCAGACAGATCTGTTTCGCTGTATCACAGCTCAACAGTACGGTTAGACAGCCGATTGCTTTTTACCCAGGATAGAAACCCGACCGAATTGGCATCAGTCGGCGATTCTACCTCGAGAACCGGTAGAAGGAGGCAGACTTTTTAGTGTGTATATTATCATTATACACGCCCAATAGCTGAGAGTGCTCTAATTCATTGCTGAATGAACAATGTGTAGATGCAAGAGTAGCTACTGTTTTTCAAAGTCTACCATTCTTCCAGAGTGCTCAATCTGGGTGTGAGAGTGTATAGGTACAAAGCATTTATCTCCTTAATAGAGCAGATTCATGCTCACTTTGAAGTTTCGTGAGGACATTGTTATGATGTTCTCACTCATCTCTTATCTCAGAAATATAGACAAGTACTAATAAAAAATATTTGTTAAGTTGTATTTTAACAAGTTTTATATGGATACATTTATTGCAGATGTATTGTGGCACAAAATTTCATTATAGCTAAGAAATGCGAAATCATATTGAAGTATTTATTCTTTATAGAGCTTTTTTTTTCTGACACTTACCAGAGGAATGTCATCAAATAGAAATATTTGTTAAAACCACAAAGGAATAAATTGATGTATGTGATGAGTCAGGTGGGCTGATTTTACGGCATATCCACCCTTACTGAGTTATTTAATGTTGAATACCCAGTGAGAATTGAACTCATTACTCAGCAGTAATAGTCAATCAGACTAGCCTCACCAACCATTACCTTACACTAAGGGGCTAAACCTAATGAATTTTACGGCATATCAACCCTTACTGAGTTATTTAATGTTGAATACCCAGTGAGAATTGAACTCATTACTCAGCAGTAATAGTCAATCAGACTAGCCTCACTAACCATTACCTTACACTAAGGGGCTAAACCCAATGAAGAACTAAGTCACGACTCAATAGTAACAATCAACCAAACTTAAACATTTACCCATGCTGAATTTGGTTGGTTGATTTTATGACATATATTATTGGGTCAATTAATATTGAATTTTATAACCATTACTCAATGCCAAGGAATTCTTGTGTATAAGAAATGCTGAACTAAAAAAAAAAAAAATTTCGGACAATTTTTTTTAACAGTATTATTTGGATTTTCAAGGTAAGCGAATAAAGAAAAAATTTGGGTGCTGAAGAAAAATGGAGATTCTATGTTTTGTTAGAAATAATATTGACTCCTCCTCCCCATTTCTAATAGTTTTAATAATGGCAGCAATGGAAATATTCTATTTGAACTCCTTATTGGTTTGAAACTTTAAAAATATAAAGTGATCCTTAAATTAGCAAGTCAAACTAGCAACATCACCTGATTTGAACAGCTTTCTCGAGTAATTCTCTGGCTGCTTCTTCTTCGTTTCTCTCCTTCAAAATGTTTGCTAAATTATTCATAGCCTGATCATACTCAGGATAAAGCCTGAAAAATAAAAATGTTGCTTTTTTTCCTTAATTTGTAAAAAAACAATGTCATCATTGTGAAAGTTTGAGATCAATTAGAAAATTAAAAGCAAAATTTTAAAAAAAAATTATTAGTCAGGTAGTTTTCACTGATTTAACAATTGTCTGCCATCGTTCTACAAGCTTGGTGATATCATTTTTGTAGAAACTTCATGTTTTTTTTTGTTGAAAGAAGGTTATGAGTCAGATTTTTTTTTTGTCATTAAAAATTGTTCTGTAGAGACTTGAATAACTGAATGAGCCAAGTCAGGAAAAAATGGTGGGTGTTGGAAGGTTCTTTCTTTTAACTCTAAGCCTTTGCAAGATCTGTCTTGTTATGTGCAGTCTTGCATTGTCATGATGGGAAGTGATACCTAATTGTTATGTTGTGTAAATAATCACAAACAACGGAAAAAAGTAAATGAAATATATTACCGGAAAATAGTATGTACAACAGAGTTATTAGTAGAGTACAGGAACAATGGTTTAGTAAAATAATAAGACAGAGTCTGTGTATAGGCACACTTTCGGTTTGCTACCGGAAGTACTCGACTGACTTGGTATCGAGCTGAACAGTCAACGCTCAATGCACTACACTGCTCAACGCTCAATGGACAACCCCGAGGTCTTTCTGCTACCACTTTATATAGTGGTAGGAACAGTCCATTATTATAACAAAGGTGGAGAGCGCCCTAACACTAATCAATTTGCCAAAATTGGCAATTTTTCTTGAATAGTTGCATTGATATTAGGAAGTTGATTGCAATACCTTTTTGCAGTTATTGTTTCACCCACTGAAAAAAGCTCAGGAAATTATTCATTTCTAATTCCACTTAACAGAGAACAACACCTTC
Organism: Ascarosepion bandense; assembly: GCA_037127315.1. Taxonomy (NCBI): domain Eukaryota; kingdom Metazoa; phylum Mollusca; class Cephalopoda; order Sepiida; family Sepiidae; genus Ascarosepion; species Ascarosepion bandense. The sequence goes on from JBBBDQ010000373.1 coordinate 732,327, forward strand.
ATTGGATGCAAGCCCACTTTAGTTACAAGTCCTGCACATTTACAAGTTTGTTTCCAGCACCATTTGCATCAAACATAATAAACTATCCAGTTTTCATCACCTGCGACAATTTTATCCAAAAATGGCATTTTTTCATAGCATAACAGCAAAGAAATCTCCCCAGAAATATGATCGTGCTTATTCTGTTCCATCAAAGAATGTGGCAGCTATGTGTCGAGTTTAGAAATGAATGCAAGTCTCTTCAAATAGCAAAAAGCAGTTGAGATATTGATTTTAAAACTATTGTAACCCCATTTCCAGATGGCTGGTATTAATTTCTATCTATTTTAAAGATGAGAAGAGATCTCTCTAAAATTGAAGAATACAAGTATTTTTGTTGGAAAAGTAGCCGAAGTGATAAAGTTGAAAAATACAAAGAATACAATTGCTTTTGTCAGGAGAAGTATGCAAATTTATTAAAGCTGGTTACCTAAAAGTATAGTCATAATTGTCATCTGGTTTTGAAAATTTGTGACCCTAGGTCAAAAGTGGACATTGAGAATTTTCTGTTTTCTGCCGACCAGAATGGCTGGTAGGAACAGGCAGATAAGAGAAAGTAAGTTTTCTCCCTTACCATCAGAAGGGCAGAAAACTCAGTCAAAATGGTTAAATGATATACTTACATTTCGAGATGGTAAGACGTATATAGGGAGAGGGAAACAGAAATCCTGTGCCCACCTTCAACACCCCAGTTTTGTGCTTTTTTAATAAAACTGGTGTGGAAAATGAAATTACAAGAGACGGGGACCAGCAATTGAATGATACAGTCAAATAGCCTGCCACCAGAAAAGTGATTTGAGCCCAAGATATTGCAAGAGACAGTCAGTCTGAATTCGGCGAGCTGCAAACTGAACAAACCACCGTCCTGTGGAGCTAGTGGATCACAAATATTAGCGTGCTACTGAAATACCAGCCAACTGATTTTTTTTGCATCACTTAGCTTTGATTTGCTTATAATTTTGTATCTATTCAATATATATGACTCTACACCGTGGCATTGTAGTCTTAAATCTGGTTTTCATTATATTCCGTTTCCTTGTGTGTCTGAGCTAACCTAGTCAGGTGGTGACAGGTGATCCTGCTTTGGCCAGTCTGACAACATGGGTGGATTTGATTGAAGGTCAGGAAGGTTGGCTGGACTCAGCCAGGGATCATGTTATACTATTAGCAATCTCTTCCATTGAAATATTCAGTTTATCCTCCATGATGACAAGCAAAGCATCTTCAATGACATTGGAAGTTTACTTGGAGTGTGGTTGATCATTTAGATTAAAATCCTCCTGATGGAATTTGCCAAACCACTATTTGATCATTCAAAAAAACTGGAGCACAATTCAAAAACTTTTGAATGTTTTTTTTGTGACAGTTCTGATGTGTACTCCTTTCTGAAATTTGTAGAGAATAATATGGTGACAGTACAACTTTTTATCCTCCATCTTTAAGGTATTCATTTTTTAACAAAGCATCAACAAAGTCGTACTTATAACTGAACTATGCAAGATTTCAGTTTAGAACAAACAAGAAATTAAGGTATCTAGTTTATATCCACTCTTGACAGAGAAATATTTATCAGCATGCAGTGTAGATATAGAAAATCCAAAGGAGTATCCTGTACATACAGTGGTAGGATAACTCTCTAAGAGAGCTCTAAATATATATGTATATAAATACATATAGAGCAAATATAAGAAGAATTAAGGCAAACACATTATCTCATGGTAAATCGGAAGTTTAGGCCTATTTCAGGCAAACCATCATCATCTTCCATCTTTATTGTACAAAACAAAAAATTATACACAAATAAAAATGTAAAATCTTAATACAATAAAGATGGAAGGTGATGATGGTTTGCCTGAAATAGGCCTATACTTTCGATTTACCATGAAATAACGTGTCTGCCTTAATTTTTGTTATATATATATATATATATATATATATATATATATACACTACCATAATTATTAGGCCACCCCAGTGTTTTAAAAAAATGATGTATTTCATACTATTTTTTAGTATTTATTGGCAAGTGAATAATTGTAAATAAAAACAGAATGGTTCTTTTGTTAACACTGCACAATAACATGTGCATCAAATTAATTTATAAATATTTAATATTTACCTATATTGCAGTTTCATCAATGAAAAAATGAAAAAATGAAGAAAATTTAAGGTGATTCGGACAAGTTCATCTTTGCTTCCTTGATTTATAAAATTTTGCAAAGTAATAATAACAAAAGAACCATTTTATTTTCATTTAGAATTATCCACTTGGCAATAAATACTAAAAAGTAGTATGAAATACATCAGTCAGTTCAGTGCCATAAGTGATACACGCTTGGGCGATAATGTCTCGAAAGAGACCTGACTGACTGGTCAGATTTTCCCGCAGTAGGTTGCCATTGCTTTCTGTGGTAGATTGGTTGCCAGTCAAGGCTATAACATCCAATCTGTCCTATTATTTAACCCATAACTGGAGGGAAGAGATAGATTAATACCTTTCCCAAAGGTATTTGTGCATAAATGAAGGCAAGGAATTCAAATGGAATTCTAACTGCTCCCCAATTTGTCCTTCCAAGCTGACAACCACTGCCCCATGACACACATCCATTTCTTTTAAAAAACTGGGGTGGCCTAATAATTATGGCCGGTAGTGTGTGTGTGTGTGTGTGTGTGTGTGTGTGTATATATTTTTTTTTTTAATCATATCACCCCAAGCAAGGTGGTAACGCCACTGATGTGCAGGGGGCTACGTAAAAGTGAAAAGATTAGAAGAGAGAAAGCCGGAAACCACATCCTAAACAGGAACAAGGGATGAACCTCTTCACCTGTTCAATAGACGTGGGTGGAGTGTGAACTGGGCGATAGTTTAGTCTATCTACTTCAATTGAAAAAAAAAGGTGGTGGAGTCAACTAGAAAATGACCAGGCAAAAAACGAACAAGGAATTTAACAGGACTTTTTTTTTTTTAAAATAAAAAGGACAAAATTATTCACTGGTCAAAGAAATTTCTTTGAAAAAAAGATAAAGAACACTCGTTCAAATAACCATGAAACTTTTTTAAAATTAGCCACAAAAAAATAAAACAAAATAAAATCAAAGCAAAATTATAACTTACTTTTAAGAATATTTCAAAGCTGATCCTAACCCAAACGCACGTGTACTAATGCCAGTAGGAAAAAAGAATTTTATCTTTTGGCTGAGGGGTGGTGGAGTCAACTAGACAATGACCAGGCAAAAGACGAAATATATATATATATATACCCTCATTCTTCAGAGAAGTAATAACATTTACCTGTAATACAACAAAAGTTAATAAAACTTACTTGATGGCCAAATGGTATTTTTCAATGGCAAAATCCATAGCACCTTCATCAGCTTTCACCTTAGCAATGTTATAATGAACCTGTAAAATATTCGATAAACAACTGAAATAACCTAAAAACTGTAAATTTTGCTTTTTAGGCACAGAATTATTATTACACACTAAATCATTTTTTTTTTTTTATATATATATATATATATATATAATCGTGTCACTCCAAGCAAGGCATTTTATTACTACTGTTGTGCAGGGGGGGGGTTTACATTGGAAGAATTGTAATATAACAATCCCGCCCCACCCGAGGAAGATGAGCAAGCGGGGGCGTTTCCGGTCGTTGAAAGGAACGGATGTTTGTTTGACCTTATTTCCGGCAGTAGCGGAAATGGCTACAAGAGGCAAACAGAACAGGTGTCTCTGAGAATTACGTGGGCGTGCGTGGGCGAGGCGAAGTACCGGTTTGGAGATTATAAAAAAGACCTCGGCGCACGGATTTCAGGCAGAGAGACAGAGACAGTCCGGACAGACCAGACCAGAGGAGCAACAGATACGACCCCCCCCGTCAACCCTTAGAAGCGCGCTCTCAACACTCTCTGTTCCCTAGGCTACACGGTTCATCGTCATTAATAAAAATATCACTTGATATATTTTTATATACATTTCTGTGTTTGTCTGTTTATTGATATACAACAGAATGTTGAGGAGTAAGAGGTTGCAGGGGGTCTCAGGAAGAGAGTAGGAGAGGGAAGAGATTACTGATGAGAGTGGTAGGGACAATAAGGAATGTTATCAGGAGTGAGAGGTTGCAGGGGGTGTCAGGAAGAAAGTAGGAGAGGGAAGAGAGCACTGATGAGAGTGGGGTGGATGTAGAAAAGCATGAGAGAGAGGATGTAAGTTAGTGAGATAGGAAATGACTATTGACTTTACATTTAAATTCCTGGAGATTGTAGCTGTCGGGAAGGCAAGTATGCGAAAGGGAATTCTGCAGGCGGGAAGTGCAAGAAAAGAAGCTGCTGGAGTAGAATTTGCGTTTACAATTTATTGGTTTCACAGTGATTGTAATTCTCATTTTGGCCAAACTGCTCTCCATCTTCAAGAGTTTGTCATATTCAGGACACTTTTTAAACAATAAGCTTTGCTGAGGAGTGAAGATAGTTAAAATAACTGTGTCAAAGGAAAAATTATCCTTTTGACACTTTTTTTTTTTGTGGGCATAAATGTTCAATTCTGCAACTATTTTTTGTTGTTATTAATACAGAAGTTCGACAATGTTCTGCAGCATTCAGTCAGTTAAGTGCCATACATGATACACACTTGGGCGATCATGTCTTTTTTGAGACATGAGTGACTGTGATTTTCCACAGTTGGTTGCCATTACTTTCTGTAGTAGACTGGTTGTCAATCAAGGCTATAGAACCCAATTTGTCCTATTATTTAATCTATAGATGGAGGGAAGAGCTGGATTAATACCTTTCCCAAGGGTATTTGCGCATAAGCGAATGCAATGAATTTAACTAGAATTTGAACTCGGTTCTTCAATTTCTCATTTCAAGCTGATATCCACTGCGCCACAATACACATCTGCAGCATCAGCAAATCCAAATAGACCTTCAGAAAAGAAATGACTTTAAAGCAAAGTAATATTATGAAGACCCCTTCCTCCATTTATTGCATACTGAGACAAATTCTGATACCCTACAAATTATTAACACCTCCCACCTTGTAGTAGGCACCTTAGAATAAATGCTAATTGTAACAAACTCACTTTAAACTTATCAATCACTAGCAGTATAGCCCGGCATTGCTTGGGTGTAAAGAAAGTTTTAAAACTAATCCATGGTCCTGGAGCTCAGACTCTTTGGACGTTGGCACGAAAGACTAAAAAGCAACATTTGTTTCCAGTTAAAGCAAAACCATAGACTGAAAGAAAAATGAATGGATGTAAGTCAAATTTTGATTTCCTAGTATCAATATCAAATAAGATTTTTTCGTCGTGAACTGAATTTTGAAGGCTCAAATAAGTCCTCTGAGTAAATGGTATCTTGGCTGAGACTAAGAACTACAATTATACCTACTTAGAGCCAAACCCAAAGCAAAAACTAAAATAAAAGGACTGAAAAAAATACAGACATACAGGCAGATAAACAGACACACACACACAAATATCTTGCCTTTTATATATATATCTCAATTTTCTGCACTATTGTAAGAACTGCAACTTTGAAACTTCTGAATATCGTTTCTTATATCTTTGTCTATGAGTGTATCAAATGTGATTAAAATCGGACCACTCCTTCTATAACCTGATATTTTCGATTATTGATTTTCAATATTTATCATGGGTATCTCGACACAAAACCTAGCTAAGAACACTTGCAGACGCTTATAGTACAACAGTAAATTTTCAAGAAAATCAGTTCACCCATTTCGTAGTCTATAGGTAATGGATACACACACACAGAGAAAGTTCCATTTATAAATAAGTTTAGATTATCAATAAATGATTACTGAACCTAAGTGAAGTAAAGTCACTTATGACTGTAGTCAATACATTTTAGGTTAGTGGTAACATTTGACTCAGGTATATAAACCAAACTTTTAGCACTCTGTAGGCAAGTTTGCTGAGTAAAATGTTCTGCTACAGTATGTGAAAGATAGCCAAATGTTTGAATTTCATAGTTGTGTAGTCATGTCCTGCTATGGCAACAGCTAAAGTAGACCTTGACTGAAACTAAAAACACAAATATTACAGCTGAGAGGGCATTATATAGAATGAAAGAGGAAGTAATACTTGTTTGACTAATGCAAAGGTTTAAGGATTAATTGATTTTTGTGGAGTAAGCTAATTTCTTTCAGCAGGGACACTGTATTGTTTTTCTGAAATACAATATAATTCATAGGGTCAGTTGATGGCCGCCAGCAAAGAAGAGAGAGAAAAAAAAAGAGGATGTGGTGGGATTTTTTCATTGGCTCATGAATTGATGAATCAGTAACTAGCAAGAAAGTGAGATTTCCTAGTTAAAAAAAAAAAAAAAAAAAAAAAGCAAGTTTCTCCCTCCAAAATTCTTCAGTGAGAAACTTCACCTCATAGGATATGTCTGCAATGATAAGATTGAAGTGTTTCTTTTACTTACTGATATGTCCTGGAATGGGATATATATATATCATTTGAAGTAGTTAAGTGGTTTAGGCAAATGTAACAGGGTAGGACAATCTAGTATGTAGACAAAATAGACAGTACTCATCGTATGCAGTATCCTGAGACGTAGGCGTAGTCAATAGTCATAGACCTCTAGTGGTAGATCTCTAGACGTCCTCACCTTAGTTCTATATTTATGGCTGACACCAGCCAATCACATTCCAGCGAGGGGGAGCCAAGGTGTATACATATTCATTACCTGTTCATTACATCACTTACTAAACCCAATCATTGACAAGCAGTTGATAAATACCAATATGCATTGTGCTATTTTAATACTACATAAAAACATTTGCCTTAGTGGAAAGAGCAGCTGATTTGACTTTCATTAAGAAACAAACAGCATGACATTGATGTAGTGGCCTGAAGACAGCAACACAACAACTGATATGGTTCACTATAGAATAATGATTGTAGTTGTCAGCTACCAGTTTCAGCCATGTACTTAACCATATCTGATGTCAAGACTATGTCACAGTAAGTAGGTAAATTGGTGCAAGTGTATCGATACGTGAAAGTCGTACTTTTAGAAAGAACATGACAAAATCTTGTGTCACATAATCATTTATTTTGATTATATTATGATGATATCAAATTTTAAATATATTTAAGAAGATCAGATTTTAATTTCTTCCTAATGGGAATAAAGAGTTGATAACTTTGACAATTCCCTCAGCAAGCAAACACTGTTAATAGTACTCATGTAAATACTGTCACCTCTCTCCTGATGTAATCATTAAACAAAATGAAGAATTAACTATGTGAGTGCAGCAGATAAAAATAAGACTAAAAGTATAGAGAGAAAGTATTATATAAAAATATAAAAATAGTCATTAATAATTCAAACATTTGATCATTTAACTTTTAAATGGCAAATTTCTTCAACGGATGTTTCATTAGAAATCAGCAGGCATCATCAACTGATGCCTTTCCAAATATTACAGGCATCATTCATGATTTGAGCCCAAATGATGAATTAGCAACACTAAACTTGATGAGGTTACTATTGACTAGGATTCATGAGATCACATTTTTTTTTAGATTATTTGCAATCAAATAAAGCAAGAACAACTTGAAAAGAAAAAAAGATGAAAAATGGTGATAACTTTGTGTATGGAATGCTTCAAGAAGTATCATACTGCTTAAATAAAAACTAAATTTAGGAACATAACATTTGTGATATTTCTTTTTTTCTTTATTTTTATAAACTAAAAACATTAATTATGTGTAAAAATCATATTTTAAATGAAAATAAGCATAAAAACTTAAAAAAAAATAAAAATCAATTTTCTCATCCAACCCCCCCCCCCCACCATTTGGTATGCAAATTTATGCAACCAACTCCCACTATTAAAGGTTAATATTAACCACATTTTGGATTTTGTTACAGTCAGTCAATAAGATCAGAATCCAAGACAATTTGTAGAGAGTGACAAAGGCAGTAAAAACAATGATTGTTCTGAATTGACTGATAAGATCCAATAAAAAAAACAATTTAGATAGTGATCCAAAACCTTTATTAAATGACCATAAAAACAATAGTCTTAATGGAGTAAAGGATGACCTATCTTGTGAGAATTTTCCTTATTGTGAATTGGATAGTTACTCAAAACAATTTGTAAAAAGCGAGAGAATTGTTGATATGATATTGTGAGAACAATTTCCTTGTAAATCTCATGACTAATACTAAATTGAGTGATTCAAAATAATTCACAGATCGCATTGAAGTCCGTAAAAGCACTAATTGTCCTGGAGTAGCTGATGAGATATTTTGCAGTTGTGACATCACCAAAAAATATTCTTGATTCCAAGGTGGGTAAAACAAAATTCAAATTTCATCATTAATTTTTTTCAAGCACTTATTTGACTGAATTTCTTTTTCAAGGAAACAAAAGGAATTACCTTTGCATTTAAGGGACACACTTTTTCTCCTTTTATAAAGAGCTCAGATTCTGTCAGCCACTCAGCACTTCTCTACAAGAGATGGAAAATGTTTCATATAATTACTGTTACAGAAGTCCTCTTCCCCACTGCTTATACAAGGAGAAATATTTCAAGAGCACCAACAGATACCTGAACCAATAAATAGTACTGAAACCTACATTTACTTATTTTTCCTATACAAATATACGTATGAAGATTCATTTACAAATTAGGCATGAGAAATTAACAATAATTAATATTAGGGCAATTATAATTGTAATATTAGGGCAATTATAATTGTAATATACTGTAATAAAAGTTATGTAATAGATTTGTTTTTATCATAAATTTTAGCAACCTCACCATACAATTTATTCTAATAAAAAAAAATTTAAAAAATGGGTAATATATGTTTTGGAGGAGGAAGAACAAAATTTGCAGACATTACCATTGCTGCTTTTATATGACGTCAAAGATAATGGATATATTAAAAATTTGACAGTATCTTTTAGGCAATATAAATCAGCTAAAAGATGGTCCACGTATACTTATAATAAATAGTGCGATGAATAAATTGTTAAAATCATAAAAAAAAAAATGAAAATAAGACTGACGTTTTAACAGATATATTTACCAAAATTACACAAAAATATCTTGAAATACTAAAGAGTAAATTTATCTAATAAAATCGCCACGCCCTTCAAATAAATTTGGAATCTCCTGCAACTTTTCTAGATGACTTCCTTAAGTTGATGAATAATGGCCATAATCCTTACTCTCAGTTTAACTTTGGTGTTACAAGGAGTTTTATTGGTCTCTCGCTTAACTGTGCCCCACACATAATAATCAAGGGGGTTGCAGTCTGGGGAGTTAGCGGGCAGAGATGTAAGAGATGATGTGGTCACAGAAATTGTCTGACACCCATGACTGAGTTCTCCTGCTTGTGGGGCATAGTACAGAGTCCTGTTGCCAGACAGAGTCCTCCAGCAGCCACCCTCTTGACCCAGGACAGAACTACTTCCTCAAGGCACTTGATGTAGTCCTTGGTGTTGAATCTGAGGCACTGTGGGAAGATTAATGGAGGCATAACATCGCCATTACTGGTGATCGCTCCAAATACCATGATTGTGACTGGTTTTCATGACTCATTACATATTTTGGGGACACAGCAAGTCAACGATTGTTCTGTGTGTTCACCATCATATCCTGGGAGAATTTTTTCTTGTTTGAGAAAAACCATATCATGTTCAGTTGAAGGCGATGCTTGAGTTTGTTCAAAAGCTTTGTAGCACAGTCTTCTTGTCTTTCATGGCTTGGGATAAAAATGGGGCTTTGTCATTTTGTATGAGAAATACTAAATGCCTTCATGCACTACCTGCCTGATAAAAATCTCAGACACCCCTGTGTCCCTGGTTATTGACCTTGAGGAATCGTTGTCAATCATGGTCTAGAGCTCACCAACAAATTCAGGAGTTCTTATCAGAATGATCAGAGTGAGTTTTTGGAGCTGCTATACCTTCATAATCACCATTAGACTCATCCAACTCTTTCTGAATCCTCTGTACTATCTTCAGATTGACACTTCAGTCAGTTAATTGCCATACGTGAAACACACTTGGGCGATCATGTCTCGAAAGAGACATGACTGACTGAGCAGAAGGTTATCCCGCAGTAGGTTGCCATTGCTTTCTGCGGTAGACTGGTTGTGCCAGCCAAGGCTATAGAACCCAATCTGTCCTGTTATTTAACCCATAACTGGAAGGAAGAGACAGATTAATACCTTTCCCAAGTGTATTTGTGCATAAGTAAATGCAATGAATTCAACTGGAATTTGAACTCGGCTCCCCGATTTCTCGTTCCATGCCGACATCCACTGCACCACAACACACATCCTGATTGACACTTAAAACACTGAAATATTCATATTGGAGCTTTGAGCATGAATGCCAAGCAGTGCTGCATAATGTTGACAATATTCAAAAACAAACAATTCACATGCATGGAATTAAAAATATAAAATATCAACAATTTATCCATAGCATCTTGTATGTGGATTTAATAGGGTGGTTAATGAAATTTGAAGAATAAAAAATGATAAAAATATTGTCAATAAGACTGATGATAATCGTTATATATTAGTAGGCCCTTTGACTGAACTGAAGAATGAAGAGAAAGATTTTAAAGTCATAAGTTTTGGACACGCCCGTGTTCTTCATCAATGAGATGAGAAAGAAATGAAGTGGAACTCACTCTTCCCGAGAAATTGTTGTTTTTCTAAACAACAAAATTATATATATATATATATATATATATATATATAAGTTGAATATATGAATTGGAATTTAACAAGATAATAGAATAAAGAAAAAAATTTTACTCTCGGTCTCTGAAGAAGTTTTAATAAAAATGAAACATTAGATTGAGATATGTTTCTGATTTGTTTGTATATATAAAAACATACAATATTATGGAAAATCCTGAAGATTAACAAAATGGTTTTAATTTTGTTAATCTTCGGGATTATATGTTTACATTTGTGGACATTATGACACATTTCAGAGCAGAGATGGCTATTTGCATAGAACCAAAAATTGTTATATAGGCTTGATTTGACTTTGTTTAGACTGTGGTATTATTAGTGGTCTAAGATGCACCAGATCAATTAGTGGCTTCCCCTATGTTGATAGGGGTCGCAGGTTTGAATCCTGCCGAATGATGCACATTTTCGTACAAAATTTATGGTAAATAATCAGGCTGGTAGAAATAAATTTATAAATATACTGTTTGATTAAAAACAGAATATCTATTCAAATACAAGCATCGATTAAAAATTAATGTTCAAACAAATAATTTCAGTATATATATATATATATATATATAGATGTGTGTGTGTGTGTGTATTATGACTGGCCACTCATATTTGAAGATACCTTTCTATTGGGTTGACTAGCTAATCTCCATTGCAGATGCCTGCTCAGGCACACTTGTGTTTTTTCAACACTCACAGATCCCACCTGTGGTTCATGCTGCAACTATGCTGAGCGGACCTTAGTTAGTTTCTGGGAGAGAGCACAGCATTTAGCATGATCAACAGTCTGAACAATGCCAGGATGCTCAAACCCTCAGTCACAATGACTTGTAACTTCGTGCTAGCACGACCATTGACAACCTCTCAAAGAGAGTTGTCTACCCAATTTAACTCACAAGGCTTGGTTCAACCCATAGGCATTTTCTAAAAGTACTGCATGCTCCAGGCCAATAACATTAAGAAGTTATCTTCCTGACAAATCAACTATAGTGAGATTCAAATCTGGCTTTCATGGTCAGAAAGCAAATGTTCTAACCCCTCGGCCACATGCCAATTATATATATATATATATATATATATATGATAAACATTATTTTAAGGTATGCCATATTTATAACTTAAAGTACTTGATATCAGGGATAGAGCCTATGTAAATTTAATTAGACACTGAAGTCAACACCCAGCAGGAGCAGTCTGTTTCATGCTTAAACACAATAATCTTCCATTATTTTTTAAAATCCAAATCTCAAACCAAAAGTCTACAGTCATAAGTAAAAAATATGGACTGGAAATAAAAATCTCAATAAATGTTTTATTTTTTACTTTCAATTTGTACTGCATATCAATGTCCATAGAATATTGGACTAAGAATTGCAATAAAATGCAGACGAGATAACATCTGACATTGCATATTGTTCTATAACTAGTTGTATTAAATTGTTAAATCATAAGCACACACACAAAAAAAAGAAATGAATAAAAAAATTGCTTCTTACCTGGACAGATCTGATGATGTAGATGACAATCAGGAATAAAAAAAATGAAGCCACAACCTTTCAGAATAATAAACAAAAAGATTAAAAAACAGGAAAATAAAATACTAAAAAAAAGTTTTTTTCTTTAATTAAAAAAAAAAATGAAATATTTTTTCAAGCAAGATCATTTTTATTATTGCTGTAAATGTGCAAAAAATTCTAATATAACTAAAAATATATCTGTAAAAATACAATAAAAATAAAGACAAAGAAATTTTTCTTTTTGTTTTTATTTATTGGTATATATGTATATTAGTAGTTATATTTACTAATACATGCATATTAGTAAATAGCTACAAAAAAGCATGCATGTCATTAACCAAGTGGAATTAATTTCAATGTTTATTTCCATCATTCTCAGCACGATTTAGTACATGTATGCACACAACTTTAAATCTGTATGACCAGACATAAATAGAATTAAGCCCAATTACCATATTTGATGGTATGGAGAACTCCTCCCCAACACAGGTTAAGTACAAAGACTGGTTGTGTACAGTGCTTGGATAAACATCCTATTAAATACCTTAAGTTTTCATATAAGATACAAGAGGTACTTTTTGACCAGTTTCGCTCAGGAATAAAAATAAATAAATAAATAAAAAATAATAAAAAAAAAAAGAAGCTCTTTTATATGGATGATCAATGATTAAAAATAGCTTCAAGTGAATAAACTCTGTAGGTCTTAGAAAGAACCATTCTGCTTCAAACCTTGTGGACTAGTGTTACAGACTAAAAAAGAACATCATCAAATAACAAACTACATCACTTGAGGTTTTTCAACAGCAGCAACAACTAAAATGGATATCCCATGTAACTAAAGGAGAAAATAATGAAAAATTTTGAGAGAAATTTCAACTAAAGGTGTCACTGGTTGCTTAGTCAATGAATACCAAATATTTCCTTATAAAGAAACAATATTACCAGTGCAGAAAATGGTGTTGTGAAATGCTGTTCTTTGCTTTCTCTGAAGAAAGAAAAAAAAATAAAAAAAATACAAAAAAAGAAGAAAGTGATAAAATAAAACAAATTTACCTTTCTTGCCACTGAGCTAAATTGGCAAAACATCCGGGCCCCAGTCACAACCAACATACAGAATCCGGCACTGGGGAGGTAGAGGATTCGCTCAGCAATCACAAATCCAACTCTGAAGAACAGGTTAGAAGCAGGAAGAAATGGCACCACAAGAATGGCAAAAGCCATTGAAAGAACCCTGAAAAAAAAACAAAAAAACAACGTATAAAATATTAGCATTTGTCTGTATTTCTGATATAGGTAATATTTACATTATTTGGATTATTGTCCTCATCTTAGTTGCCATTTGTAATGAATTCCATTCTTTGCCTAGAGCCTCTTCTGGTAGTCATGAGTTATCTCCCTCTAACCCTGTAAGTTACTTCCCAGTGGATATAGATGTTGGTTAGTTCCTGTGACTTGACCCAAAGAGTTGTAAGTTCAATACCAGGCTACAGCAGTGGTGAACAAGTAACTTACAGGGTTAGAGGGAGACAACTCATGACTTCCAGAAGAGTCTCTAGGCAAGGAATGGTGTATATATACCCCAGTGATTGTGTAATAAAGGGTTTGGTTTGAAATTCCTAGCATCTGAAGAAGGCCAGAGCATACAACGGCCAAAATGTCATATGAATGGTAACAAAGATGAGGACAATAGTCCAAATAATGTAAATACTGTATAAAATATTAGCATATCCATGAAATGTTTTAAGTGGAAACAGAAAATAGCTTCAGTCAGAATAAAAAAAAATTAATTTTTACATTTTCTTCTCTCTATAACTCTCAAGCAAGCATATGCACATCATCTCATAATTTCCGACAGCTTTTTAAAGGTTATAATTTAAATCATACTGTACTTTTACTTCTTTGTATTTTATTAACCATATAAACAAATATTAAATAGCTTTTTTTATGTGCTGTGTCACTTCGGGACTTTGACGATCATGGCTCTCCACAGTTTCCTGTCCTTTGTAACACTTAGTAAATTTTGTTGTTTTGTTATCATTTAAACTCTGTTTTTTCATCTATTTACTCAAACTCATTAGGTAGGTTATGTTCTGTTTTCATCTAGTGCTCTTGCCTTTAATATGCACTGTGAGTATCGAATTTTCCAAGCCCCTTTTCCTCATTATGTATCCTATAAATTTCAAATGTCTGTCTGATGTTAAGTATAAGTATCTTTGTATAAAACATTGTTGTTGCTCACATATTTAGGTCATGATATTCTCAGCATCCTTCTGTTGCTTCAAGTCTCTTTATTTGTGACTGATTAATTAATTTGCTTGTTTGTTTAATGGCATATCAACTCCTTATAAGTCATTTAAAGATGAAATCTATTTTTCATGGAAGCTTTGTAGTAATAAAAATGTTATGTTATTCTGCTTTCACAATTGAATACATGGTAGATGATACTCAGCTTTTACGCATATACATGTTTTAGTGCACATAATTACTAAAAGCAGTGATTGTAGTTTTCTTGAAGTTATGTTTTGATTTCTTTTAGAAATTTTAGAATATTATATAAATTATTGTCATAAAAAGAGTTATTTCACATTTGGTTGATTTTGTTTTGTGACATCAACATCTACGGGTTATTTAATACTAAAATCTAAATATCTTGAATGCAATTGTATGCCTTCTGCTAAATTTATTTTGGACGCAATTGTATACCTCCAGCTACAGATAAAATGTATAGATCATTTTTTTTTTTTATATAAGATGTATTTGTTGGTAATTTTACTATAAAAATGTATTTTTATACTTTCATAGTGTTTTGTTTCTGTTTAGGGGATTCACTATTTGCCTATAGCTGGGACCCTAACAGGTGCTACCACTACAGGTCAGGGTGGTCCGGGGAACAACAGCAGTTAAAAGGTGGTTCCATGCTTCTCAAAAGCTCCAATCTCCCAATCAGAGGTTTCCCTGTCAGATGCAGTTTATTGCCATACCCAGGACTATCTTCTTTATCTGTGAGGAAATTTTTCAGAACAAATAAAATTAAATGATCAACTTATCTTCCAGACTTGTAACTTCACAGATGTGCATTATTTGTCATGATGTTTGATAGTAAAATTTCACTATCACACCTGTTGCCAAGCAGATACCTCATTGTTAAAAATTTCATTCTATTTATTGCTATTAATGCTCTAGTTCTAGATATTGAAATTTTCAATTACAAAAACCGCTCACCTTAAACGAATTATCTTTTAGAAATACATTGACTGATACATTTTCTTTCTTTTTTTGTTATATAAACATAACGAAACATAACCTTCTTTTATTTTGGTTTGGTTGTTTTGTTTTTATGGCATATCAACCTTAGCGGGTCATTTATTGCCAACTAAATTTTATGTATTTATTGCTGGTAATACCTATTTCTTTCAACAATTTATTTTTTTTATTTAAGTTTTGTGTTTAGTAATACTTTTCGAGTATCAAGATTCATTGGGATTTGTTTTTAAGGCCAGGGTCCCCAAGTCCTACCCTGTTATTTAACCCATAACTGGAGGGAAGGGACGGATTAATACCTTTCCCAAGGGTACTAGTGCTGAAGTGAATGCAACTGGAATTTGAACTCGGATCGCCGATTTCTCTTTCCGAGCCGATATCCACTGCACCACAATGCACATCCGTCACTAAACGTTTACAACACCTGGTATTCCCAAGCGGTCACCCATCTAAGTACTGACCAGGCTCAATGTTGCTTAACTTCGGTGATCGAACGAGAACCGGTATATTCAACATGATATGGCCGTAAGCTTAACTTTCTTTTAGCAGAAGTCATTTCATAATTTCAGACAGCTTTTCAGAAAGCCTGTATCAATACAGTACTTCTTTTATGTGCCATGTCCTTTCAGGATGTAGGCGATCATGGCTTTCCACATCTCCCTATCCCTGGTGGCTCTTAGCATGCTTTCTCCTGTTGCACCATGCAACCCTCGTTTCATCATCCACCTGATCAGATCCTTCAAATATGTTATCCGCTGCTTCCCCTGTCTCTTTTTCCCTCTATCTGGCCTGTTAGTATCAGGTTCTCCAAGCCCTCCTTCCTCATTGCATGTCCCAGGAACTTTAGTTGTCTCTTCCTGACGTTCATTATTAGTTTCCTTTTCATTTCCTTCCTTTCCAAAACCTCGTCACATTGCTCACATGCTGGGTCCAGGATACCCGCAGCACCCTTCTGTAGAACCACATTTCAGCTGCTTCAAGTTTTTTCTTCATCTTTGAAGATATTGCCCAACATTCACTGCCATATTGAAGAACTGATATCACATAGCAATCCAGTATTCTCCTCTTTGTTTCTAGCAAAATTGTGCTGTTACAGTTACCAAGAGTCATTTCACCCACCACTGCTAATTACTACAAAACTAAAACATTAACCTAGAAACTAAAGTCATAGCCCCAGCAGACAGAGACGTTCATATGGATGTCATGCATGGCACCTAACTTTTTACGAAATATCTAATATCTATTAACCACTTGACTAGTTCTTTCACCACCCCGTATATCCTTTCCTTTCTCTCCACCTTTGCAACTGTCATCACCCCTGCATTCCCATCCTTCTCTTGCTCCTTTCTAACTGGTTCGTCTTCCTCTTCACTCTCTTCTACTTAATCTTTTTACTCTTATGTAGCCCCCTGCACATCAGTGGCATTACCGCCTTGCTCGGGGTGATATAATTAAAAAAAAAATCTAAAGTGTCAGTCATGTACAATGGCATTCTTAAATTAAAAATGACAGAATGAACCCTGCAGGTCTTAGAGAGGACCATTTTTCTTTGAACTTTGATAATGTGTGAATCTCAAAGAACTTTACCGAATGATAGAAAATCACGTAAAGAACTTCAACAGCAGCAGCAACTAAAATGGATAGCACATTTAAATTGAAGAAAGAATGACAATCAAGAGAATCTGAGATTCCTTACTACTTGAAACAAAAAGTTAGGAAAGAAGCACCCTCCCCCTCACACACACACACAAATACTGGAAAAAGTGACAAAAATTAGTGGACCTGAAAAAAATATTTTTAGTTCATAGAAAGATTTTATAAATTTTGATCAAAAGTAGGTTACTTAACCAATGAATACAGAATATTTCCATAAAAAGGAAACAACTAATATTATTGCCAATAAATGATAGATTAAAGATTTGAGACTTAAAAAAAAAAAAAAAAAAAAAAAAAAGAAAGAGAAAAAAGAAGAGCACCATGAATAAAAGACAAATTGATTATTAATTTTACCTGCAAACCAACCCCAGTGGGTCATTTAATGCTGAAAGTGCATTTTTTATTCAGGTAGATTTTAAAACGTAAGTTGCAAAGCTCTATGCTCTATTTTTTTTATAGAAGTTAAAGTTTTTGTTTTCTTCAGATATTCTATTATTTGGTCAATAGGCACATTTTTAAAGAGCATATTAAGATTTTGTGCTTGGTAACAGTTGCTACATATTTTTTGGTGCTTCTTGCATTCTATTAAGATATGCTTGACAGTGAGAAATTGGTTGCAGTAAATACATTGAGTTGTAGTATCTGCCTTGTGTGTGTGTGTGTGTGTGTGTGTCTGTGTCTGTGTCCAATTCTTATCCTGTTGAGTACTATAGCTTGTCTATGGTCAGCCAATGGCTCTATATTTTCTTTTCTTATCCTTGGCTGATGTTCATATAGTTTATTGCTTGGGAACATTTCCCAAATTGTTTGACATTTTCTTTTGATATGTTATGCCATTTTATTTTTATAGTATATAGGAGTTTTATTTGGGTTATTTTCATTTTCACTGCCTCTTTTGCCAGTGTGTCGGCTTCATAATTTTTCTTGATGCTTATATGGCTAGGAATCCAATATTATTTATTTGTGCTTTATTAACTGATGACAAGTTTCTAGAATTTCTTGAATATTAGGATGATTGTGTTCTTTTCTTTAATTGTTGTGAAACTAGATAGGGAGTCATAGGCGATCATGGCTTTCCACATCTCCCTAACCCTATCTCCTGTTGCACCTTGTAACCCTCGTTCTATCATCCACCTGATCAGGTCCTTCAAATATGTTATCTGCTGCTTTCCCTGGTCTCTTTTCTCCTCTATATGGCCTGTTAGTATCAGGTTCTCCAAGCCCTCCTTCCTCATTGCATGTACCAGGAACTTTAGTTGTCTTTTCCTGATGCTCATTATTAGTTTCCTTTTTGTTTCTTTCCTTTCCAAAACCTCGTCATTGCTCACATGCTGGGTCCATGATACCCGCAGCACCCTTCTTGAGAACCACATTTCAGCTGCTTTAAGTTTTTCCTTCATCTTTGAAAATATTGTCTAACATTCACTGCCAAGCTGATATCCACTGTACCACAATGCACATCCGTCACTAAACGCTTATGGCACCTGGTATTCCCAAGCGGTCACCCATCTAAGTACTGACCAGGCTCAACGTTGCTTAACTTCAGTGATCGAGCGAGAAACGGTGTATTCAATGTGATATGGCCGTAAGCCCCTGTATAAATGAAAGCATTATTTGGCATCCTGATTTGTTTATGAATTTGCCTGTTTGTGGATGCTGTAGGACTTTTAAACCATCTTGCTTTCCTGACAGCTACAACCTCCAGAAATTTAAATGCAAAGTCAATAGTCATCTACTAACCATTGGACTCTAGCTCTCTCCCCACCTCTGTATAACCTTCCCTTTCTCTCCACCTATGCATCTGTCATTGCACCTACTTTCTCAGCTTTCTATTGCTCCTTTCTAACCAGTTTGTACTCCTCACTCTTTTCTAATTAATCTTTTTACAGTTATGTAGCCCCGTGCACATCAGTGGCATTTCTGCCTTGCTCGGGGTGAAATGATTAAAAAAAAAAAAAAAAAAAAAATCTGTATAGAATGGTTTATAGTCACTTAATTCTCCATACATACTTTTGTTGTTTCTTTTTGTTTTTGTGCCAATGTTAGGTCCATGTAAGGTTTACAAATTGTCAATAGAGCTACCTTCTTTATTGTGACCAGTGTTACATTATCAGGATCTTTGCTTATTGATTCTAGTGCTTCATTAATTCAAAGTCCAAGTGAAGGGAGTATGTTGGCTTATTTCTATAGAACTGGATATATTGGTTCATATGTCTTTTTGGTATGCTAAGTTATTTGGGTTGGATTGTAGTTTTAGTACATATTGAAGGGATAATTTTTCTCATCTCAGATATAGGTGGTTCATTGGTTTCTATATAGAGACTTTGCATGGGTGAGGAGGTCTGGAAAGCTCAAAAACTTAGTCTTTGATTTTGTATGATTTATAGTTTTTAAGATAGGCTTGATGTGTGGCACTGTAAATAATGCATACATAGTCAAATTTTGATCTGAAATTTGAGCTATATATTATGAACATTACTTTTTGGTCAGCAACGCAATTCAATTTTGATATTACTTTTAGAAGCTTCAAAGCCTTTTGGCATTTTTGTTTAAGGTAATCAATGTGCATTTTGAAGTTAAATTTACTATCTACTATGATTCCTACATATTTTATTTGTTGAACTATGAGATTTAAGTGTCCATTTAATCTTAATTTTGGATCAAGAGGGTAAGCTCATTTTTTGCAGAAATGCGTACAAACAGATTTTGTTCTGGAAAAATGGAATCCATTTTTGTCTATTTTTCTATCTTGTTTAAATATATTTGTACATATTTTTCAAGAGAAAGCATGTTTGGTGATGAGTATGATATACAGGGATTTTTTTTCAATTCTTGTATTAATGATTTTGAAAATACTATTTCTATTTATTTTGAGAATAAACAATGTAACTGATAAAATGCTTCCTGTGTGTGTATGTCTGATGTGTTTCCATTTCAGACTTTGAATGTTCAGTTTGATAGGAAATTTTGGATGAATATAGCCATTGTTTCTTTTATTCCCATCTTGTGTATGTCTTTTAGAATACCCTACTTCCACCTGCTGTCAAAGGCTTTTTCAAGATCAAAGAATATCTATACTGCATGATGACCTCAAACAAAGCCATCAGAAATAAAAGATTCTAGTTGTATAATTTCAGAATCCATTTTGGTAGCAGACAAGAGATTGTTTCTTTCCAGCTACCACATTAGACAAGCATTTACCATTCTTTTCATCATCTTGCAAAAGCAACTTGTTAGCACAATGAGTCAGTAGTTTAAGTTGGAATAAGTTTTGCTTGGTTTAAAAATTGGAATGATGACAGATCCAAGCCACAATTTTGGAAATTTGTTTGAACACCAGCATATATCATTGAAGATCTGGAGAAGAATTAAGAGAAACTTTTCTGGCAAGTGTTTTAAAAATTGGTAATGAATTTCATCTGAACCAGTTGTAGAGTTTTTACTTTTGTTTATGGAGTCTTTTTATTCAGTCAAAGTAAAGAGAATATTGGATTCTTTATTGTTTGAAGTGAATGCTTTCTTGTTCTATAGTGTTTTTATATATTCTAAATTTGGGGGTGTAGTGATTTGTTGAGTAGTTTCTTTGAAATTTGGTGGCTATTAGGTTTGCTATTTCTTTTTTTTTTTCTTTCAGTACATTTATCCCCATTTATTTTGATTATGTTTACTGTGGCAGTTTGTGATGTTTTTCATTAAATTTCCAAATTACCCAGTTTTATTTATTGGGGTTTTGTTGCTTAGTATGGAGGCATAATTTTGCCAAAATTCTCTTTTGGATTTTTTAATTATCCAGCATGCTTTTGTTCAAGGTTGATTGAAGTTTTGAGTGTTTTGTTGTCAGTGAATTTTGAGTTGGATTTACATTGTTTGTGGATAGTTTTAGTTCAGTGGTAATTACAATTGATTTTAATGTTTTCAATATATGTTTTAATTCTTGAATTAAAAATGTTAGTTCTTGTGTTTCATGGAATTTGTTTGATATTGGATTTTCATAGATATAGCTTGACGTTGCTTTGGTAATTTTTGAATATGATAGTGTATTGGAGTTTGTTTTTGATACTTTTCCTTGCTTTTGAGTAGGGAATGTTTTGGGGTGTGTTTAATTTTTAATATATCTTTTTTTCCAGTTTTTGCAGTCCCGGGAAGTTGCCCTATGATTTTTTTACAATTTTGTTCCCAAACTGATTGACCCTTACAGCCACCACTTATTAAGTCAGTTTATATGTAGTTAATGTGGGTGCATTTTGTTATGTTAATCTGACTTACTGATTGATGGGTTTGAATCAAGCCTCTTCAATTGATCATCTGGCTCAAGTAGGGGCCAAAGTGGTGTGTTGGAGTTTCAGAGTATATGTAAAGCCTAATTCCTAAAACCCTTTACCATCAGGATCCTGTTCTCAAGCATCATGGGTCGTCACCCACAGAAAACAGGTAGTCCTCTTGGAGGACTTTTACCCCCTACAGAGGTTCAGTTGGTGTATTCTGAAGCCCCACAAACAGGGTAAATGAATAAAAGAAATAAAAATTAAGCAAATATAATTGTTATATACTTTACCTTTTGTAGTGTTCCACTGAATAGGATATAGAAGTTAGAATCAGTGTTACCAATACCACCCAAAATAACAAGGCCACACCGATTCTTGGGTCAACAAAAGATTCAATGGTTGGCACACAGCCCATCGACCAATCAAAACACAGCCACCATGGATTGAGTAGCAGCCAGAAATTCAAAGCATAAATGTAACTGTAGTTCACTAACTGAAAAAAGAGAAACAAGAAATGTATAAAACAAAATAAATCCTTATATTCTCTAATTTTGTGGTTATCATTCAAAGATTTATTCAACTTGGAAATTCTCAATTATATATACAGTTCAGAAGAAATCTACTTACCTTCAAAAAGGCTGAGGATATTAGCCTGTTGATGCCACTGGCTCCATGATACAATAAAAAACCAGGAAAACCATCATTTATAACAGAAAACAGTTGATGAAATAGTCCAGATGTGTTACCTAAAGGGCTGATGGGATAACCTGGATGTGCTAGACACAGATTAGAGTATCTGTCTTTAAACGCCTATAAAGTCAGCGGCAGTGACCAAGATGGGAAAGGAATCTGACCAAGAGGGGAAAGGAAGCCGACCAAATGGGAGAGTGTATTAACAGCTATTTACACTTATGGTTCTGTAAATTTGTGACAGTTTGTAGCACATATCTCCCAAGGTATACAAGAGAGATTACAGAGTTTTTTTTTTTTCATTTTTTACTAAAGTTCACCCAATACAAGGTCTAAGAGCCACTCAATTACAGTTATTGAATAAGGTATGTGATATGGAGATAGAAGGAAGTTTAAAAACCGGTAATGATTGACCCTTGACTCTTGAAAAGGTTAAGATTTTAGTGTTCAAGGAAGCATTCACATAAAAATCTGTTCTAGAAAGTAGCAGTTCTTGAGAGGAAAAGCTGTCTGATTGGAACTCCTCCTTATAATGGAAATACAGGGTAAATTTGGATGATTCAACTCCATGTATGTAGTATGGCAAGTGCTAGCCATAAATATCTGTCTGAGCTAGTGGCCCTAATACAAGATTTGCAAAAACACTGTAATTTTAAAGTACACCTACTCAAAGCCAACTCAAGTGTCTTGTAAGCCTGACAAACTGTTGGCAATATTGTAAATCAAAATAAGCCTTCCATAAACTCAATTTCTGATTTGTATATATATATCCAACCTCATTCAATATCTCTCTGAGTCGCTTACTGGTGTAAATAAATTTTTTCAGCAAAAACAAATTTCATGAATGACAGTCAATTAAAAATGATATGCAAGTGTTCACATCTTTGTTTTTATCATATTTCCACTGTTGTGCTCTCTGGTCTTTGTCAGGTATCTGTTGATCTGAACGACCTTCAAGAAATTTCAAGATGCCCCCTTTATTTTATCCATAGGGTTACATTGTTCTTATTTAGAAATGTCAGATTGTTTGACAGCCAGGCTAATTTTTGATTAAACCTTTCTGATTGCCTCCATTTGTATATCACATCAGGTCCACATTGATTCAATAATTTTTATCAATTTCTTTATTTCGTTCAAGTGGGTAGATTGTTCTTTTTCCATACACTGATGTTCTCAACGATACGTGGCCTAGTTGATAAGTGTTGGTTGGATTCAATGACTTGAGTTCTGAGTTCAATACCTAGCTACAGCAGAGGAGGACAGAAATTTCCAGAGTTGAGTTAAATGGAAATAACTGAGACATCTGGAAGTGGCATGACTCATGGAACAAGAACAATTTACCCTGTTAATGAAATAAATGGTTCAGTTCAAAATTCTAATCACTTGAAAAATGTTGGAGTGTACAATGGCCAAATGATTGAAAATATGACAACAAAGATGAGGACAACAGTTTGAATAATGTAAATAGGGTAAATAATGATTTTTGTATAAATACCATGGTGCAAGGCAAAGGCTCAAACCCATTTTAAACATATTTCTTTGTTAACTATGTATGTCATTATTTTTGGTCAGGCCTAAAATCTTTCAGCACCCACTTATATACAGACTGCATATTTGTAGAAGATTATAAAATGCATTATAAAAAATGTTTTGACAAAAGCAAAAAGAACAAGATCAGTTGCCTAAACAGCTCTTAGAATGAAAACATTTGTTTTGAGAAAACACCTCCAATGTAAAATGTTGCAAAATTATTATATCTATAAAAAGAAAAAAAATTAAGAAAAAGAACATCTTACCCTAAGAAAAGCACTTGAAATGAATGAATGGGGATTATCAGCATGTTGAAATGTTGGGGTTGTAGAACCCATCACTCTCCAACGAATTCCAAGCAGCAGAAGACCACATACCAGGAGGATAAATTGTCGCAGTATCAAAGACTTCCACCAAGAATTCTTTACCTAAAAGAAAAAGATATGGTTTCTGTCAGAAAGAAACACAAAGACAATCAAATTATAAATTATTTCAATTCTTATACTTTTTTTTTTTGATTTGTAGTTCCCAAAGATTTTGGCACTTGCTGCCTTAGATAGTTATTGTTAACCATAATTGATAAGCCTAGTCAAACTTTTGAAAGCCCAGGAATATGAAATTGTAACATTTCTAAACATCAGACAGAGATCCTATTTTGGCTTCTCATTGGACAATGAAACTATATATTTCTATTCTCTTTAGTTCATGTTAGCGTGCACAAAGAATTGTGAAAGAAAATGAAAGGTGAAAATAAATACTATGGTGCAAGACAAAGGCTCAAACCCATTTTAAACATATTTCATTGCTTATTTTAGGGATTACCTTACATGGTCTATGCAATTTCAGTCAACTTCTGCTACTTCTGACATTTGAGATTAACAGATCTTTTTTTCACCTCATTTCCAACAACCAACTTTCTGTTCATCTCTACTTCACAAGGTACAGCTAGCAACTCCCTCAACAGACAGTATGCACCTGATAAAGGGCAACCCAGCACTAACTCAATTCTGTATCTGGTAATATTTTTTTTTTAATCATATCACCCCGAGCAAGGCAGTAACACCACTGATGTGCAGGGGGCTACGTAAGAGTGAAAAGATTGGAAAAGAGAAAGCTGAAAACCACATCCTAAACAGGGAACAAGGGATGCACCTCTTCACCTGTTCAATAGACGTGGGTGGAGTGTGAACTGGCGATAGTTTAGTCTATCTACTCCAATTGAAAAAAAAAAAAGAAAAAGGAGTGAAAAGACTGGAAAAGAGAAAGCCGGAAACCACATCCTAAACAGGGAACAAAGGATGAGCCTCTTCACCTGTTCAATAGACATGGGTGGAGTGTAAACCACCCACGAATATAAACTTATTACCAGAAGTCCTCAATGATCAGTTTGTTGACAGTTTTTTCCAAAGGTTTTTATCATTTTTGGTGAAGAGGGTAGCTGCCTTGTAGACCCCATTTTTCGGACTTTATTGCTGGTCAGAAAACACAAAACACTTAAGACCATAAAATCGTATACTTTGTAATGCCTTAAAAACATAATATTAGCAGCAGCCCTGGGGGTAGAAACCAAAGGAAATCAGAAGTAGCTCTCTCTTCCTATTTTCCCTCCTTTAAAAATGTATACCATGCCATGAACTTTTCACACTGGAGCAAAAAGAGCTGTAGCATCTTCACACACAAACACACCTAAACAGGCAAGTCACACTCAAATATATTTATTAGCAATTTTTGTTGTGTCTTCAATTTGTTTCTAGGAAAAGAAACTTTTAAACTTTCTTTTAGATATTTTTGTTAATTAAATGTTATCTTGCATTGCAAATCAATCGGTTATTATTTTGTGCATTTACCTTTTCACCACCATTATTTCATTTATTGTAAAATAATCTCATCTGAAACCTTACATCAATTATCGAATGAACCAACACACTAAGCCTTCTATGCGAATGACCTAAACATAGTCTCACACTTTTAATTAATGAGAAGCAAAGTAAATTCAAAATCTGATGGTGCTAACTTTTCAATGTATATTTGTAGTATGCAATAATAAATACAGTATCTGAACAAACCCAAATTGTATATTAAACATTTCGTTGTTGTTAATGCTGACAGTTTTAACAAAATATTTAATGATGAAACAATATAAAAGAAAATGGTTTAATGCTTTTTCTATATGTATTAATACTAAATGAATATATACAGTTGAAAGTTTAATTTTATTCACTGATTCTGTTTTTAGCTTAATTCTGCATCTTAAATGGCTAAAAAAAAAAAAAAAAAAAGGCAGGAAATTTACAAATTCACACAGAAGGAATTTCTGACATTGCCAAGACAAAAAAAAAAAAAATGCTTGCTTTTCAAACTGCAGCTTAAGCATTAAAAAAAAAAAAAAAATTTTATTTTTATTTTTTTTAATCATATCACCCCGAGCAAGGCGGTAACACCACTGATGTGCAGGGGGCTATGCAAGAGTAAAAAGATTTGGAAAAGAGAAAGCCAGAAGCCACATCCTAAACAGGGAACAACAGATGAGCCTCTACACATGTACAATAGACGTGGGTGGAGTGTAAACCGGGCGATAGTTTAGTCTATCTACTCCAATTGAAAAAAAATAGAAAAGAAAAAGAAAAGTGAAAAGATTGGAAAAGAGAAAGCCGGAAACCACATCCTAAACAGGGAACAAGGGATGAATTACATTTTGAGTTTCTTGGATGTATTTCTTTTGGCGAAATGGAAACAAATCAATGCGACAAATAACAATTATGTCATAGGCACTGGAAATTCCCTGAAAATAGAGAAAAAGAAATAAGAATTAAAATTCTCAAATAAATCTTTTGTACAAGAGAGAGCTGAAACATTCTTGCTCTAGTCCAGTTCCTTAAAAAAAAATCAGTATTTTAATAAACTAAAATGAAAAGACTTATTTTGGAAGATAGGTTGGACCAGAAACTTTTCAGCATAAAAAAAAAATTATTCCTATTATAATTCTGCATGCCTCTCCCTTCAGTATTTTCTTAGATAGTTTGCGTGACCATTACGCCCTGCCAATACCTCATAAATAATGGACTATTCCATTTTGACAGCATGAAAACACAGAACTGATATATCAGAGATGCTACTTAATTTCAATGAGATGAAAGAAAGAAGGGAAGATAGACATGTTTAATGACTGTTCCAGTGACACACAAAAAAATTGTCAATGTAAAAATCTTTTCATTCATACAGTCAGTTAAGTGCCATACGTGATACACGCTTGAGTGATCATATTTCTTTCAATCAATGACTGACTTGTCAAAAGATTTTCCCGCAGTAGGTTGCCATTTCTTTCTGCGGTAGACTGATTGCCAACCAGGGCTATAGAACCCAATCTGATCTGCTATTTAATTCATAGCTGGAAGGAGAAGAGATGAATTCATACCTTTCCCAAAATACCTTTGTGCATAAGTGAATGCAATGAATTCAAGTGGAATTTGAACATGGCCCTCAGATTTTTAATTCCGGGCCAATATCCATAGGACCACAATGCATATAACCCCTACTTTTAAATTTATTCATAAAACTCCTTGCAAGACAAATTTTCAGCTAGTTCACTTAAATTTTAAAAATCATATCTCATAATGAGTGATACCAAGGAGATAAACTTAGTATCATTTGAAAGAGAAATCAATTTGCTTTCATATAAAATAAACTTAGAATTAATTTTCAATAGTTTTTAAAATATATCAATTTAATCAAACTAATATCACAGTTAGATTTTTTACATTTTGGTCAGATCTACAGGAATTTAAAAATTGGAACTTTGTCATATGATTTAATGATAATGTGAAGCTTTTTCAGTGTATCAGATCAGTTAGAGATATCAGACATTTTTTCTAACCATTTCACCCTGAGCAAGGCAATAAAGCTACTAAGATGCAAGAGGTTACTGAGTGTGAGAGAATATGAGGAAAAAAAATTATTAAGGAGAAAGAACCATAAAAATTGGGAATTAAGACAGAAGATAACGATTGACATTGCATTTCATTTTTTGAAGATCAAAGTTGACTAGGATGCAAGAAGCCAGAAGAAACTTCCACTAGTGAGAAGGGCAAGAGAAGAAAATGTTAGCATAGAACTTATGGTTGCATCTAGCCATTTCAACTGTTCTTAAATTCATAATGTCTAGGTCTCAAAAAGAAAAGCTGATCAGAACAATTACCATGAAAATATTTATAGAAAACGCACAGGAAAGCTAGATTCGTTACAGTGATGAAAAATGACTGAAGCCAAGATTTCGGGTCAGGACCAATAACATTGCAGATACTTCTTTGTATTTTATCAAGAATATAAATATATAGCAGAAGTAACAGGCCAAATATAGCAATATTCAATGCATGGATGGTAGAATTATAAATGTGTAAGACAAATTCTGGTGAGAAAAATTGTCTAGCATGATAGAGTGAACCAACTTACCTGGCAGCAGACCTAGCAATCAAGTCAATATAATCTTTCCATTTAAGGACAGTGCAAAACATTAGCCTGAGAAGTTGTAAGGAGTCACTCTCCTTGAGGTTAGCATCAGTCATACAGATAGAAAGCAAAACAGGTTCTTTAGGACAATTAAAAGAGCTGTTTTGTTTTGGAGGCATTAAAATTAACATGCCATTTCTTGCCCCAGATAACAACAGATTGGAAGTCATTTTTGAGATCAGCTGCCAATTTGATCTTATCGAACTGATTAGACTTACCATTAAGACAGGAGTAAATAGATACCGAGTTGAGAACTGTAATCAGGAAGTTGTTAATGAAAATTATAAACAACTTGGGTCCTAAGATAAAATTCTGGGGTATTATCAATCATCTTTGGGAGGCATTTTGTAAAAGTTGTAGATTTTCAAAACCGTATCTCATAAATGGTCATACCAAGTTTACATAAAAAAATTTTTTGTGTCAATACTTACAATAGCTGTAATTCCTTGTTCTTTACACAGCATAGCCAATGCTATAAGTATTGTACTAAGCAGTAACCAGGGTAGGGAAAAGTCAGTAGGGATCTCTGTGTCATCATCTTCACCTAGAAATAGTTTAGAAAATACTTTAAAAAGAAAATCTTTTGAGACACATTTTGAAAAAAGAACAAAAACGAAAAGAAACCCACCAATTGATTGAGAACTTACCTTTGTGACTGATGTAAATATGTCTGTGGACACACAGTTGTCAAAATACACTTACTTCCATGTAAATATACAGAACCATAATAAAAAGAAAGACAAGCATATGTCTGTTCAGATCATTAAGAATGTATTTTCAATACCAAAAGAGTTACTTGAGACACAGAAATATGTGAATCTCTGCCTTATCCATTGTGTGTGTTAGTTAAACAGTTAAATGTGCTGAGACAACAATGAACAGACACATCATTTATACTTTCAGAAAACAACCCTATCCCAACCTAGAGTGCTGATGTTCATGCCAGCATTTAATCATATTAACAAGTGTAAAGGGGCTTATTTTCTATGAGAACTGACAGAAAAATGGAATGGCTGACTTGAAATGGAAATTCTTTTTTTTTAAACCATTAGATTTGACAACTACCATTTTTATTCATTGCTATATTGGTTTATGAATTAGACTTTTTCACTTGTTTTGACAACATTTATATGTTGCTACATTTTCTCACTAGGTATTATCATGAATGTGGAATATGCATTGCGGTGCAGCAGATATTGGCTCAGAATGTGTTCGAACTCCAGTTGAATTCCTTACATTCACTTGCGTGCAAATACTCTTGGGGAAAGGAATTAATCTGTCTCTTCTCCTTCCAGCTATGGGTTAAATAACAGTACAGATTGGGTTCTATAGCCTTGGTTGGCAACCAGTCTATTGCAGAAAGTAATGGCAACCTACTGTGGGAAAATATTCTGCCCAGTCAGTCAGGTCTCTTCTACAAATTGATCGCCCAAGCATGTATCCTGTATGGCACTTAACTGACTGATTTATTATAATGAAGCAAAAACAGAAATTCTATACTGAAAATGGAAAAAAAATCAAAATTCCTTAAAATGGAAAATCAGTCCCTCTACAAGTGTGCATGTGTATATCATGTGTATAAGTTTTATTAAATTTAACCGACAAGTTCTGCCTAATTTTTTTTTTTAAATTGTATTTTCCAATTTTCAAATAAAATTGGACACCTCAGTACTAAAACTGGATAAACTATTGGAAGTTCGGGTTTAGTTTTATTTTGGTTCAAGCGCTTAAGAGGACAGTTAGGATTGTGTATAATATATATAGTTTATGGCAATCTCAACCTCCAATCAATTGTTATTATGACACTTCTCATTAATGTATTAATAAAATCCCACCTTTGCAATGTTCAGTATGCAAGCCAACCACAAGAATAATGGTGAGCAATTGTTTTCTTTTTTTAATTTATTTCTTATTTTTACTGTACAGTGTTTTTATGATACTCGATCATTTTAAAACTGTGTTAATTTAGGTAAGTAACATGGTTACTTATGTGCAGTATGTCAATTCTAACTTAAGTCAATTTTTGATACAAGCCATGGTCCAAATGGAAGTCCAACATAAATAGAGTACCCACTGTGTGTGTGTGTGTGTGTGTGTGTGCTTGTATATATTTACACTCTCACTCACTGATTGAGCACTGTGGAGGTATGGTAGACTTTGAAAAAACAGTAGCTACTCAAGCATCTATGCATCGTTCATTCAGTAATGAATTTGAATACTCTCAGCAACTGGTGTATGGTATATAACATGCTAAAGTCCGCCTTCCTCTACCGAGAGCCCATAGCTCAGATGTAGAATGACTGATGTCAATTCAATCGAGTTTCAATCCTGGTGAGAAGCAATCGGATCTCCAACCACACTGATGAGCTGTGATACAGCGAAACAGATCTGTCTGCGGATGACTATTTATGCTCTCACACCCTGATTGAGCACTCTGGAAGAATGGTAGACTTTGAAAAAGTAGCTACTCTAGCATATACACATCATTCATTCAGCAATGAATGAGAACACTCTCAGCTATTGGGCGTGTGTATATATGATAATATACACGCTAAAAAGTTTGCCTCCTTCTACCAAGCGCCCATAGCTAAGAGGTAGAATTGTCAACTGACGCCAATTTGGTTGGGTTTCAATCCTGGCTTAAAAAGCAATCGGAGTCTAACCGTACTGATGAGCTGTGATACAACAAAACAGATTTGTCTGCGGACGACTATATATATATATATATATATATATATATATATATATAGGTGTGAGTTTGTCTGCTCTATCTGTGAATATGTCTGCTCTATCACTGATATTGAGTGCTTTTAAATAAGTACCACGCATATATATGTAAACAATATAATATATAACAAATTGCATATATATATATATATATATATATATATATATATATATATATATATATATAGTCAACCACATGCAAGGCTATTTCACTGTATCACAGCTGACCAGTGTGGCTAAACATCTGATTGCTTCAAGCCGGGGTCAAAACTCAGCTGATTTTGCAGCAGTCAGAAATTCTACCCCTAAGCTATTGGTGCACAGCTGAGAGAGAAATGGGGAGATATTAACATGTTATATATACAGTATCTACACATACCAGCAGCCAAGAGGACTGAATTCATGATTGAAAAGTATGTATGTGTTTTTAATTTCAGTGTAGTTGGTGGATCCTTTCACTGGCTAATGTAAGGACATGAAAATTTTGTGTTGTTAATATCCTTGTTTGCTGACAAAAAGTTTATTTAAGCAGCAAGAATTTATCCAAACAAGTTTTTTTTTTTTTTTTTTGTTCAACCAACAAGTCTGTCTGTTTTTATTCTATTGTATTTTTCAATTTTTAAATAAGTTGTAATATATCACTCAATAAATCCCAGGCCTAACTAATAAAACAACTTTTATACAAAATTTGACTATATTCATCAAAATAGTCTCCTTCTAGGGTGATACACTGATTCCAATGCTTCTCTAACAATTTGATGCCTTTTTTGCAGAACGATTTGTCTTTGGCCTCAAAATAAGCCACATTTTATGATATCACCTTTTCATTGGAGCCAAATCTCTTTCCCTGGAGCATTCTTTCTGAGGTCTGCAAACAGCCAGTAGTCGCTAGGGACCAGATCTAGAGAGTGGATGCGGAAGCAATTCAAAGTGCAATTCATGTAGTTTTGCCATCCTTGCAATTGACTTGAGACAAGGTGCATTGTCTTGGTGAAAGAGTGCTTTTTCTTCTTCATTTATGGCCGTTTTTTTGCGATTTCTTCCTTCAAACGCACCAATAATGCTATAAAATTTTTGTTACTAATGGTTTTTCCTTTCTCAAGGTAATTGATGAACAAAATACTTTGCCGATTCCAAAATATAGAGGCTAAAACCTTGCCTGCTGATGTTTGCATCTTTGGTTGCTTTGGAAGGCTTTTAACTGCTGCTGCCTACTCAGTTGACAGCTAATTTGACTCTGGAGTGATGTGGTGGATCCATGTTTCACCCATTGTCACAATTATGCAAAAGCTCTTCCTTGTTGCTTTGAAACAGTTGCAAACAACAAGCTGAATCGTTGACACTATGACACTACGCCGGGTTGGTCGCTGTTGGTTTCGATCCAGATAGCTGGTCGTAGATTGATTCTGTTCATGGTGATCTCCCTTGTCCCACATTGTGTTGATTTATCACAAGGTAATCATGTGAGTTTTCCACTAGCTGACTCTCTGTCGAACTAAACAAACCGGGAAGTGTGCACACAATTGGATAATAAAAGAAAGAAATATGGCACCAAGAAAAATAAATGAACCGACATCTGAAGTGTTATAAAATAAAGTCTTTATATACAGAAAATAATTCACACAATAGTCATTCAGATAATTCCTTATCCCTGCTCCTATCAAGCTGTTAACGGAAGTCTCTTAAGTAAATCAAATTATCCTCCTAAGTAATAAACGAGAAATCTGGCTAGCCACAGCGCTTTGC
The DNA here is from genome assembly GCA_037127315.1 of Ascarosepion bandense. NCBI lineage: Eukaryota > Metazoa > Mollusca > Cephalopoda > Sepiida > Sepiidae > Ascarosepion > Ascarosepion bandense. The sequence goes on from JBBBDQ010000373.1 coordinate 765,013, forward strand.
TCATTGTAAGTCCAGTCAACTTTGGTTCTTTTTCTCCAGAATGTTGTGGAAATTGCTGAAGGGCTGGGCTATGAGTAGGTTGGCACGGTTCGTCTTCAGAATTGAAATCGAGGTGAATTTCTTGTTTTGGGCTGGAGCACTCTGCTCTTTCGTGAACTCTAGTTGGTTGATTGGTGACAGGCTTCTCTACGATCAGCACCTAATGGCATGGCAATTATCTCTATCTCTTTACTTCTTCAGCTGGGAACTGTCTTTGGCAGGTGGCGATTTTTCTATGGTTGGCACCTAACTGCGTGACAATTATCTCTCTGTCATTACGTCAATGGGCCAGGAACTTGACTGGAACTCCAACTACCTCAAACTCGAATTGTTTCAAACTCACTCAAACTCTAACTGCAACTGCCTCGAACTCACTTGAGCACGAACTACAATTCCTCTCCAACTCACTCGAACTTCATTCAGTTGGCAATTTCAAAACTTTATCTGCAAAATCTCTTCGTGTTTGTCTTTAACTCTGGTTGACCGGCAGCAGGTTTCTCTACGATTGGCACCCAACGGCGTGACATTTATTTGTCTTTTTACATCTTCACTCAGGAGCTCTATGGGAGGTGGCACGCCCTGCGGTTGGCACCTATCTCTGTCATTACATATCTGGGCCGGGAACTCGAACTGCAACTGCCTTGAAATCCCACGAGCTCTGACTCTGGTCCCTTGGGATCCTGTATTTATGCCCATGCCAGGGTATGGGGCTGACGGACACTGGGTGTCTAACCCCTCATTTCGGCAACCAATAGAATGCCGAGGTTAGCTGCTACTTGTTGTTGCCTTCAGTTCATCCAATGGGATTAGTCTTATTTCCATGACGTCGACTGCTGGATGTCTCCCTTTTTCGGGGCGCTGGTTCACAGGACCAATGAGATGCCTCTCAGTCTTATGACATCATCTTCCTATACCCCTTTACTGGGCTGGACTTATCTAGTAAATTTTCTTTCTCATGAAATAATTTTGGGGATTTTTTTTTTTTTAATCAATCACTATTAATCTTTTGAACTTGTCATGAAGCCAGTATGACTAAGCCTTTCCTTTTTTGCCTGAAACAACCAGACAAACAGACAGGCGTGTCTGTTTACATTGGGACTTAGATAAGAATTTCTGCATCTGCATTTCCAATACTGGTATTTTCGAGTCACAGATATTTCCAGAGCTTTCTCTTGATGACAGAAAATATTTTGTTATCAGCTCTTTCTCCTAATGTCAAGCTAGCCAGGCAATTCTTTATTTCCTTTGTTATCACCTTGGCGGGTGACTGATTCTTATAAATTTTGTCTAAGGCCATCTGGATTTTATATTCAACCAAATTACTAATGTCCAGCAAAAATAAAAAATGAATTTATTTCTCTTTTCTTTCTCTCCATCTCAGGTTTAGAATAACAACAGAGAAACAAAACTTGTTACCTTTCATGGGTGGGCTTGATTCTCTTAATTTCCAATGTCTATTGTTCTGTATTTTATTTAATCATGAAAATAAAAATGAATTTATTTCTTTTCTTTCTCTCTAAGGTTTAGAATAACAACAAGGAAAACAGAACTTGTTGCCTTTTGTTTCTTTTACCTTCGCTCATATTCAGAGAATAAAAAAAAATTCTTTTCGTACGTTTTCTTCTGATCTATAATAGAAATTTTTTCTGTTAAAAAATTTTCAAATTATAGTTAATAATTAATTAATAAAATTAATTATCCCTGTTCCACTAAATATTGTTACAGACACGTTGTTGTTTTTGATCAAGTGTGAGCAAATGCGGCAACCACTTTGAACACAACTTTCTCATTGACAAATGTTCATACGAAATGGTGAATACACTGCAATCTGATATGTTCAACATCTCTGCTATTTCCGCAACTTTAATTTACAATTGACCAAAATGAGTTTGTGGATTTTTTTGGTGTTTTCTGGGACAACTGCTGCTTTTGAATTATCTGAGCATTCAGCATCATTTGTGTTTGTACGATAGCATTTAAAGTCAGCAGACCACCTCTTAACCATTGCTTCCAATGGAGCAGAGTCCAAATAACTATTATCAAGCCATTTCTTTGCTTAAACAGTATTCTTTCCTATCAAAAAGCAATGCTTTATTAACACACGGAATTCAGATTTTCCGATTGTTTTGAAAATTTGCAACAGTAGCTTCTCTTAAATAACTGTAATTTGTAAACTAATAATCTGATTGGGCCCAAATTTTGTCACATACCATTTGAAGGTTAGTACTTCATAAAAATCATATGGATTTTTACCATTAGTAGTGCCATCTATGTGTCAAACCCAGGACTTAATGAGTGATGTGTTACTTTGGGATCAAAATTATACCAAGTTTTATTGTGCTTGTTCAAATATTTTTAGGTCAAGCTTATTAATACAGAAAAGTTTGATGTCCCCTTATGGAAGCAGAACTTACACCCTTGTGCAAATTAAATGAAACGAAACAAATAATATCTTCCCAGGATCTTTCACACTTTCCCTGATCTCGCATAAGTCATCTCTTGGCATTGTTTTCTCTTCTGACTGCATTTTCCTTCACGTTTTGGGCTGAAGACACCAACAATATTTGTGATCTCTCTGTAAAGTTTGCCAGTGTGTTCACACAGTGTTACAATTTTTGTACGCTTTCTTGGAGGAACATCCATCACAGACAATGGCTGTAGGACAACTAATCGACAGTTGAGACAATAGTGTCTGGGCATGATCTGATGCAATATTTTTCAAGGCCAAACACATTTCATCATACACACTGAAAATAGATTCATATTACTGCACACCACTGCAAATGACCTAATCTGAGGAGAAAACAGAAATCAATGATACCCTGTCAGTCCAGTGAGTCTAAAACTGACAGTATGGTGGAAGAATGGAAACAAAAGCAGTTGTTTCAATATGTCAGTCAGTCAGTTAAGTGCCATACGTGATACACGCTTAGGTGATCATGTCTCGAAAGAGACATGACTGACTGGGCAGAAGATTATCCCACAGTAGGTTGCCATTGCTTTCTGCGGTAGACTGGTTGCCAACCAAGACTATAGAACCCAATCTGTCCTGTTATTTAACTCATAACTGGAAGGAAGAGATGGATTAATACCTTTCCCAAGGGTATTTGCGCATATATGATTGCAACGAATTCAAGTGGAATTCGAACTCGGCTCTCCAATTTCTTGTTCTGAGTCGATATCCACTGGACCACAACGCACATAACAAGTTCTGAAAAAAAAAAAAAAATACAAACATAGCTTGCCCCTGTAGTAACAAAACAAAAAAAAATGATGGAATTCAGTCACAATTTTAATCCCAATATAAAAAAATATTCAAAAACTGGCAAAAATAAAAGAAAATTAAACAGACAGATCTTTTTGGTTGAATTTAACAAAGATTGATTGGTTAAATTTGCACTGCCTAAATATGTCTTTTTTAAGATGATCATATATATGTCAGGTGTGTGGTTTCTAGTGATTATTTAAAATATAAAAATAAAAGTTTCCTACTGTATGTTTAATTTCTAGTTAATAAAAAAAACGATGTTCCAGGGAGTTTTGCAGACACTTTCTTTTTTTCAGCCTCACTTACAGGTGTGTTTATGTCATATGTATTTATTGACAGTGGGGAAAGGGAAAAATACAAAACAAATTTAGGGAATATATGCAGGGAGAGTATCAGGCTTATATCTCTAAGAGAGGAAGTGTAGAGCAGGCAACACAATAGGATAGGAAAGGTTGTTTAATGAACAGGGCAAAGACAAAGCAAGGACAAACCTCCAAAGAAAGAGTGCATTAAAAAATGTTACTTCCACTGAAATTCTTTGTTTATATCAATATTTAAGTGATGGAACCATTTTCTCTTTTCACTGAAGGAAATACTTTCTGTTTATCGATATTTCTTTTTTTTATATGGTCTTTTTTTAAAGAATTCCTTTTGAGTTTGAGTTTTGTTTAACAGCATATCAACCTCTGTGTATTATTTAATGCCAAAAAAGTAGGGTTTTATGGTATTTTTTTAATGCTCAGTTATAGTGAAAAGGTTGATTTAGTCAGATTTTGATTAAAAATTTTTTTTATTTTTATTTTAGAAAACTGAAGATATCTTCTAGTTTTGTATTCAAAAATGTATTGCTGGCAATAATTTTTTTCCTTCAAAAATGTATTAAAACAATATTTATTTTTCCTTCAAAAATGCGTTATGGTAATATTTTTCCTACAAAAATGTATATATATATATTTTTTTTTAAAGTCTATTTTTATATTTTCATAGTGTTTTAACCTCAGTTTGGGGGGTTAACTATTTGCCCATAGCTGGGACCCTAACAGGTGCTACCACTCCAGGTCAGGGTGGACTTGGGAACAACAGTAATTAAGAGGTGGTTCCATGCTCCTCACAACCTCCCAATCAGAAGCCCTGCTGCCGGATGCAGTTTACCGTTGTACCCAGGACCATTTTCCTTTTGATCTGACATTTTTATTACTTCAAACAATATTTTTAGTAGATTTATTTTGCTTACTGGTCTGCATACTCAAGAAACCTTAAGAAAATGTTTTACTGGTTATGCAGACCCAGAGTCAAAATACTGTTGCGTATAAATAGAGTGTCTACTCAAATACAGGTATTCAGTAAAAATAATGCCTGAAGTAATAAAAATATATTGGATTAAAAATAAAATTCATTAATTCTTTAGAAATTGCTTTGTTTACATTTTGGATACAAAACTGAGCAGATATGAATTTCAAATAAAATTCTGAATGAATAAATGTGCTTTGAAGGCAAACAGAACCTTGCTTTATTGTGACACTCTTCATAACTAAGCATTAAAGTATGTCAGATCAGATAGGGGTTCCTCCTGCAAAGGAGGATGCAAGTTCAAATCCTGCCAGAGAACACATTTTCTTTAAGTTTTCTCAAGTATGCAGACCAGGAAACAAAATAAGTACTATTTCAAATAACCAGAGCATATCCATCACTTCCTCCTCTAGCAATGGGTTGTCAACCAATCTATCACAGAAAGTAATGGCAGCCTACTGTAGGAAAATCTTCTGCCTAGTCAGTCATGTCTTGAAAGAGAAATGATTGCCCAAGTGTGTATATTAGGGTGGAAAATGAAAAAAAATAAAGGTTAATTCTGAAATCATATTCTTAATAGTAATAAAATGTTGTGTCTTTACTTAGAAGTACTAAATTCAAAATATTATCAAATTTGATTAATATCTTGGGCTACTGAAATTGGTTTGAATATTGACATTTTAAACATACAATTTTCCAAATTTTTTTAAAAAATTTGATAGTGTTTGGGATCTAATCGTAATGTAACAATATGAAGGCAGTTAACACTCCAGTCGGACAATCAGCTTTGAAAATGAATTTATCTCACTCATCACTTGCTTAAAAAGATTCATTTCTTCCCTTGAACTTTTAATTCTACTTAAAATATATGCAAATTGTGTGAATTGAAATGTATCACATATTGAAAACAGACAAAGAGACTTGACTCTGCTGCTGTTGGTACTGTTAGGTCAAAGAATACTTTGGACGACATGACCTATGAGACCAAAGTTCACCCAACCCTATTTAACTGATTCATCGCTTTTAAAACAAACTTGTTAAAAGGGAAAGAAAAATATTTCAGATAATAATAAACTCAAGTGATAAACTTAATTCACTCCCTTCTGGTCAGTTGGTCTGTCATATTACCCAGGGAAGTTTAACCACTTAGCACCTGGTTGCAAAAAAGATTCAATTTACCATTTTACTTAAAGTACATTTTTCCATCAGGACAGAGAAGCACCCGCCTCCTGAATCAAGTAGGCAGGATCAGCGTTCCTGATAACAACATAAATATTAGATACAAAATTTGCAGAGCAGTGCACCAGGAAAACCAGCAAAGAAGTTGCTTCTAGTGAGTACTGAAATTTTAATCGTAAAACACATTTTACAGGATGACTACCAGTTTCAAAATTCGACATAGTAAGTTTCCTATTTTTGGATCTCCACAACTTCTGAAAATGAATGCATTACCTACATATAATGATGTTATGAAATTTTTTTTGTTTACTAAACTGGAACTCAAAGTGGAGAGAAACCAGCAAGAGCCTCGTTTTTCTGACATTGCAGCCAAGGTTTGCAATGCCGTCATGCTAATATGGGATTCAGCAAGTCTTCCACTGTATCTTTGACCCATGTCATACAAATGTTGAAAACATATAATGAAAAATCCAGAGGGCTTTTGAAATGATATCAGAGACTTAAGAAAAAAGCAACATATAATGAAAAACTAAGATGATTTCAAGACAATTCCATATGCTCCTGCAAATGTATTGACTTGTTGAAATGTTCCTGCAAAAAGGAGCAAAAGAGTCCTGTGATGGGAATATAACTTTTTGTTGTTGGTTGGTTGGTTGTTTTTATGGCATATCAACCTCAGTGGGTCATTTATTGCCAACTAAATTTTTTATTTATTTATTGGTGGTAATACCTTTTTCTTTCAACAATTTATTGTTGTTTTTATATAAGTTTTGTGTCTAGTAATATTTTTTCTTTTTGAGTATCAAGATTCATTGGGATTTGTTTTTAAGGGCAGGGTCCCCAAGTCCTACTCTTGTTATTTAACCCATAACTGGAGGGAAGGGACGGATTAATACTTTTCTCAAGGGTACTAGTGCTTAAGTGAATGCAGGGTATTCAACTGGAATTCGAACTCGGCTCACCAATTTCTCTTTCTGAGCCAATTTCCACTGCACCACAACGCACATCCGTCACTAAACGCTTGCAGCACCTAGTATTCCCAAGCGGTCACCCATCTAAGTACTGATGAGTCTCAACATTGCTTAACTTCGGTGATCAAGCGAGAACCGGTGTATTCAACATGATAGGCCATAAGCCACTTTTTGTTGGATCAAAGATCTGCTCAGAAAATGATCATAAGAAACACTGATATAGGAGAAACCAAAATAATATGAAAACATGAAGCCTGAAAAGTCAAAATGGCAAAGAAATCAACTATTATTTCTCCAATTGAATCTCCTGATATTTCAACAGATGATTCAGAATCAGGGGACAAGGAGTAAGAGTAATCACAACATGGGGCAGGAATGTCAAGCAGCTCAAAGTCAAAGCAGATGAGGAAATTTTTTCTTTTTTAATCATATCACCCCGAGCAAGGCGGTAACGCCACTGATGTGCAGGGGGCTATGTAATAGTGAGAAGATTGGTAAAGAAAAAGCCGGAAACCACATCCTAAATAGGGAACAAGGGATGAGCCTCTTAACCTGTTCAATAGACGTGGGTGGAGTGTGAAGCGGGCGATAGATCTATTTACTCCAATTGAAAAAAAAAGTGAGAAGATTGGTAAAGAGAAAGCCGGAAACCACATCCTAAACAGGGAACAAGGGATGAGCCTCTTAACCTGTTCAATAGATTTTGCTACGACTTGCGACAGATTCAATGTGTCGAATAGAGCTGCAGCAACATTATCATCCTCCATTTTGCAAAACAAAGGAATAGTTTCTACTGAAGAAACAGGTAGTGCAATTGACAGAAGTAAACTATAAAGAGAGCGTTCTAATGTGAGAAGCATATTGAAGAACAATGAATCACACCAATCCAAAGCACCAAAAGCCATATATTTTGATAGAAGAAAGGATAAGAATTGTGACGGAAAAAAAAAAAAAAAAAAAGGAAAGTTATCACAGAGGATCATATTTTTTAATACAAGAGACACAATCCATATATAAGGGACATGTTGCACCAAAAAGTGGGACAGTAAAAGATATCTCTCAATCAATACTAGTCAGTCAGCTAAGTGCCATATGTGATACACGCTTGGGCGATCATGTCTCAAAAGAGACATGACTGACTGGGCAGAATATTATCCCGCAGTAGGTTGCCATTACTTTCTCTAGAACCTAATCTGTCCTGTTATTTAACCCGTAACTGGAGGGAAGAAACGGATTAATACCTTTCCCAAGGGTATTTGTGTGTAAGTGAATGCAAGGAATTCGAACTCGGCACCCCGATTTGTCGTTATGAGTTGATATCCGCTACACCACAACACACATCCGCATCTGCTATGAGTAAAGTATATCTTTTGAAAACCTTGTTTGCTTTGGATGTGATGGAACTGCTGTGAATACTGGTTATTCATGAGGAATAATTAGATTACTGGAGGAGAAAATGCAGAAACTATGACAGTGGATCATTTATCTTATTCATCACAACTTTGAATACCTGGATGGAACTACAGGCCCTTGAAGGCATTTTGGTAATGTAGGAAAAGAACTAAGAATAAAAGTAAAAAAGCTTGAGAAAATTACTTTTCAATACGAGTTTCCACACAATGATATTGAATTAATCACAGATCAAAGAGATTTTTTGACATGCGTCAAGCTATTGACAAAGATGAAGTTCCAGATGCTTTGGCTGAAAAAAAATCCAGGGAAACTCTCCTACTCATGCTGGGTGACAATGGCAAACCAAATATTACATCTCTATGTTGGAACCGAAGTACCAGAAGAAAAACTGAAAGCAATTGCAACATTTACTATGAAAGTAAATGCCCCATTCATGGTTTGATATTAAACAATTTTGGTCATTTGGTCATGGAGCTCCTCATATTCTCAAAGTGATTCAGAGATCTAAAGTCTTGGCCAATGACCAAAAAAAAAAAAAAGCATATTTTTCGCATCCAAAGGGCATTTTCATTTCTATGCTCTATGATGTGCAAGAATTAGCCATCAGGCAAATTTTCAAAGCCGGACAAGAACGAGACAATGGATTTCAACAATTCAGATTACTAACAATCAATTTTGAGGCTTCTGATTACTTTTCTCTTATTTCTTGGGCAGATTTATCATCTTATACAGAACCCTCTTAACCACGAATTTAACAATTGAGGAATTGTGGAAAAAGAGTAGAACTTTCTCATTTTTTGGACTGCCTTGTCAGACCCAGACTGTTGAACGTTGTGAAAAGGCAGTAACCGAAACTTATGCCTCAATGTGTGGACAAAATAATCAGGATGAATTTATACAAGCAATGTATTTCTCTAAACAAAAAATGACAAAATTTGAAACAAAAAACATTTAAACTTAAATGAATAAATAAAGATTATGGTTATTGACAACTATAATTTATATGCATTATTAGATCACAAACACTATCAAATATAAAATATGCAATTTTGAAAATTGCATATTTAATGTCAATTTTTCAAACTAATTTTGGCAGCCCAAGATATTAATCAATTTTGATAATATTTTGGATTTGTAACTTCTAAATGAAGATGCACATTTTATCACCATGAGGAATATGACTTCAGAATTTTGATTTTTTCCACTCCACCGTAGTGTATAACATATGGCATTTAACTAACTGATTAGGTTGGCAGCTAGGTCTCATTGTTTTTTTAGTTGAAATGGCAAAATGTAACAGTAACTTCTATGCTAACAGTTTTTTCTATCACACTTTTCACTTGTAGAATTCTCTTCTGGATTGTTCCTTTTCACTCAACTTTGATCTTAAATATGGGTACCTACTAAAAATAATACTTTTTATAACTTTAAATAACTGATTTATAGTGATTTTCCTGCTAATATAGAAAGGGTACATCACAATATATACATCTGCTTCTCCTTTTTTTGTTTTAGTGGGTGGTGGTTACGTAAAAAATAGATTGCTTTATATACAAGATAACAAATACAAATAAATATGACAGACATGAATAAAACCTTAAGACCAAATTTTGGTCAAATTACAAAACTTATATAAACATTCCTCATCATCATTTATCCATCACACCCAGATGGTGCATAGGGCAGCAACTTTTTGCTGCTGTTTCTGTAACAAACATCTTTTTATGGGGCAAGGTTGTTAGCCTTGAACCCAACCCCCAACCTTGAGAACCGGTGGACCATTCTTTGTCCTTACGTTTACAGCACCTGGTATTTCTAAATGGTCACCCATTTAAGTACTGACCAGGGCTCAATGTTACTTAACTTCGGTGATCGGACAGGAACCGGTGTATTCAACACGATGTAGCCGTAGTATATAAACATTAGTGAAGAGTAAAAAGTTACTACACCATACAACTGACACAATCTAATTCTAAACAAAAAACTATAGAATATATTCTAATTTTTATGGAATGTTTTGGGACTTCTGTTTCCCTTCATCAGCCAGAAATTTAAATTGATTAAATTTAATCAAAAGTATTAGAAAGAGAAGAAAAAATACATAGTCAGGGTTAGCACAATATTTTCAAGATTGTCATATAGGATTTAACTTATTTAAAAAACAAAATAGAGAAGCCTTCTGGAATAGTTAATTTGTATGGTGTGTCTGCCCTTTTGATGAAAAAGAAACAATTCCGATTACATTTTTGTTTCCATTGATAATTATCTGAGAAATGTTTGAAAATTGAGGATTTTTTTATTCATAACCAGATGTTCCATTGCATGTTTGAAAAATTGACAGGACATCTCTATTTAGTTATATTACACTTAAAAAATCCAGGAAAACTCTCCTACTCATGCTGGGTGACAATGGCAAACCAAATATTACATCTCTATGTTGGAACTGAAGTACCAGAAGAAAAACTGAAAGCAATTGCAACATTTACTATGAAAGTAAATGCCCCATTCATGGTTAAACAATTTTGGTCATTTGGTCATGGAGTTCCTCATATTCTCAAAGTGATTCAGAAATCTAAAGTCTTGCCCCAATGACCAAAAAAAAAAAATGCATATTTTCCACATCCAGAGAGCATTCTCATTTCGATGCTCTATGATGTGCAAGAATTAGCCATCAGGCAAATTTTCAAAGCCAGACAAGAACAAGACAATGGATTTCAACAATTCAGATTACTAACAATCAATTTTGAGGCTTCTGATTACTTTTCTCTGATTTCTTGGGCAGATTTATCATCTTATACAGAACCCTCTTAACCATGAATTTAACAATTGAGGAATTGTGGAAAAAGAGTAGAACTCTCTCATATAAAAAAAAAAAAAAAGAGATAATTAAACTAATACATGTGACAGAAGGTTGCCTAGAGAATCCGACACTCACAGGACATATTCTAAGCAAAAGGGACAGTGGAAAGCAGCAAGTAACCTAATTAAGAAGCTTGTTCAAATAGAAAGCTGAACAAGGATTGGGAGAGATAGCATGAGTGAGTGAGTGAGTGAGTTTTGCTTAATGGCATATCAACCTTTGAGGGTCATTTAATGCTAAAAAGGTGGGGTTTTAAGGTATTTTTTTAATGTTCTGTTACAGTGAGAAGGTTAATTTAGTCAGATTTTAATGAAAATTTTGTTTTTATTCTTTTACATTTTAGAAAACTGAAAATGTATTCTAGTTTTGTATTCAAAAATGTTTTGCTGGGAATGTTTCCTTCAAAAATGTGTTGTGGTAATAATTCTTTCTTCAAAAATATATATTTTTCTATAAAAGTCTATTTTTATGTATATATACATATATTTCTATAAAAGCATTTTAATACTTTCATAGTGTTTTGACCCCAGATTGGGGAGTTAACCATTTGCCTATATCTGGACCTAACAGGTGCTACCACTCTGGGTCAGGGTGGACCTGGGAAGAACAGCAATTAAGAGGTGGTTCCATGCTCCTCACAACCTCCCAATTAGAGGCCTTGCTGCTGGATGCAGTCTTAAACACTGTTAATAATTTTTATCTTATAATTTTCCTTCACATTTGAAGCTGTGCACTGTACCAAGTTATGCTTTATGAATAATGAGGAGACACTGCCAATATATTGATTTTAAACTTGACTCAAAATTCACTCTATAAATACACGTGTACAGCATTTCTTGACATTATCAGTGTTTAAAAGTTTCCATTTTTGTGAAGTGATTAGGCCTAAAAAGTGTGTAACCATTATTGGTGCAGAAAATGAAGTTGGCAAGATGAGTTCAATTTCTGGTTGCTTATTGTTGTGATCTAAAAGGTTTGGTTTGGTTTGGTTTACGGCATATCAACCTCAATGAATAGAATATACTTTCTTTGTAGAGTGGATTTTATTGAGAGTCTGATGTATTGCTGGTAATATTTTTTCCTTCACATATTTTTGTTGGTAACATTTTTCCTTCAAAAACATTTTCTTGGTAATATTTTTCATTGAAAAATGTTTTGTTGGTAAATACTTTCATAGCATTTTGACTTCGGTTTGGGGGTTAACTATTTACCCATAGCTGGGACCCTAACAGGTGCTACCAGGTCTAAAAGGTTACTGATGCGTTGTGGTATCACATGGTTGTATTGTCTTGGGTCTTGGTATATTACTTCAGTTACTTGTGGATTGCTTTTAAAATATATGTAGTTGGAGGTATAAAATTGCTTTCAAAATATTTAGATTTCCTCATTACATAGCCCATAAAGATTGATATGCCACTAAACTAAATCAACCCAACTAAAACAAGAGGACCTAAAAAGTTCCAACTATTCATAGACATCACTTCCGATTTTTTTATTTATGGTGTCTATTGACTTTTCTTTATCAAAATCTGTGTTACGTCCCCTCAGTAGTTAACTATCTTATCAGTAGACCTAAGTTTAAAGACATTCTTTGTAAGCATTTGACCCATCCTACACATGCACACAGGCTCCTATCAAAGTCAAATAAGAGAGAGAGAATTTATGTATAATGTTCTTAGGCATTTCCCAAGTTGAAACTTGTGTCGGTGCTTTTTCTCACTTCATACTTTCCATTTTCCTTTAGTGTATTTTTGTCTCCTGAACATCATCTCTGACTTTAAACATTATGCATGAGATGTCCACTAGATGGAATCAGCAATATAACAATAGAAATTTCGCAAAATGAGTCATGACAACAATAAATCCGAGTATGTGTATCATTAGTCTCTGTTACATCCAATATGTACATGTAGACAAAGTGTGAGTAAAAAAAAATAAACATGAGATTTATTTATAACATTTTAGTCATTGTATGCTCCAGCCTTCTTCAGGTGCTAGGAATTTTGAAATAATGAGATTTATTGTATCGGAAGCCTGTAAAAAGAGATAAGCGATAGTTTATATATCAATTTTAATGTTTTATGGCTTATCAACCTTATGTAGGATATGTAAACCTGATACAAATTTTGAATCATTAGAATTTTTCTTGTTTTGACAGAAAATATGTATTAATAATTTTTAGAGAATAACAATTATAATAGATCACAAATATTAGCGTGCTACTAAAATACCAGCCAATTGATATTTTTTTGGTTCACTTAGCTTTGACTCATTTGTAATTTTTTATCTATTTGATATATATATATATATAGTGGGGCGGAGCAACTTGCTTATTTGAATTTGGTGCTCTGAAGCAGAGTACGATTAACCCAGTGTATTGAGCAGAATGGATGCCATCTGACTAATGTCATCTTTAAAGCTTGTAAAACACAAAATTTAAATGTTGTAATTGATGCTGTTTAAAGAATTACATGGATATCTGCATTACTTTTGTTTTATTCGTTATTCCATATAAGCAAGTTGCTCTGCCCCACCTTGTATATATAAATCTACAGCATGGTGTAACAGTCTTAAATCTGGTTTTTCATTGTATACTGTTCCTTTGCTTGCCTGTGCTAACCTAGTTGGGTGATGACAAGTGATCCTTCTTTGGACAATCCAAGATTAACAAACATAATGTGGGTGGAATCGACCAAAGATCAGGAAGGTTGGTTGAACTCAGCCAGGGGTTGTGTTATAGTGACAGCAAAGAGAAGAGTGTTAAACTTTGTAATATCAGTTCTTCTATATTACTGTGTATGCTGAAGAGGAGACTAGAGGTAACGAAAATGTAGTTCTACAGAAGGATGCTGAGAATACCATGTATGGAATATGTAAGCAATGAGGAAGTTTTAAGGAAAATGGGAATGAAATGGATACTTATATTTAGGATCATAAAAAGATAGTTGAAATTTCTGGAACACATGAGAAAAATGGCTAGAAGAATTTGACACTCACAAAACCTATTGAAGACTAGATGGGTAGAGCGAAATAGCAACCTACCGACAAAGCCAGACAAATTCATTCTAAAAACAAATACACAAGAATGCAGCAGTTTGAATCAGGCTCATTTCCTCCATATTTCAAATGTAAAGAGAAAGTTTCAGCCACCCAGCCATTTCCCTAAGAACAGCTCCCATATAGATGCTTCTCTGAATACCAGACTCTTAACCCCTTCAAATCAAGAATCAATCTTTTTTCATCCTTCTTATTTTCATACCACTACCTATTTCATTCATATCACACCACATTCATTTTAACAGAAACCCTCTACCTTGACTGGCACTTGAGCCTAGCATTAGGTGAACTTTAGAATTAAAAAAAAAATCAGTACATTACATTGACTGCACCATTAATTTTTCTTTTAATTACGACTTGTATATCCCACACCATGGTTTGTGAAAGTGTATGTAGTTTCAATTTCAAAATCAAAGAAAAAAATATAAACAAGCAAAAGTTGAAATTGAACTCTGGCTTTAATAGTTTGCATTTACTTCATGCTAATATGTTTGGGAGAGGTATAAACCCACTTTTCCCTGTAGCTATGAATAAGTAGTCAGACAGTCTAAGCGCTTTAGCCAGTTCATCTTTGGTATAGATGTAGCAACCCAGCTCACTAAAATATTCACTTGCTATTTGCTGTAGTAGAATCAATGAATGTTTTTATGGTCTCAGTGTTCCATAAGGGTTCTACAGGAACAATCTAGAGTCTGCAATGGAACAGACAATTCTTGAGTTCGCCACAGAACAAGATTGAAACCCAAAAAGAAATTTTATCACTTCTCTAATCATAAAATTTGCAACACAATCTTCACTAACGTCATTTGAAAATAAATAACTGACAAGGAAGAATATTTTTACTTAATATAAAGAAATCTCTTTTAGAATAAAAAAGCTTAGTTCTATCCTCAGAGTTGCCGATAAAAGGCTTGGTGCTGTTATTTATCACAATACTCCTCCATAAAAAACGAATCTAAAAATTAATATTTTCTGTATACAGATCTTTTTTGTTTCTCATACACTTTTGGGATGAATGCAAAGAAACGTTTTTTTTTTTTAATCCACAGCTTCTCAGTTAATACTTTCTACGACAATTTCTTTTTTCTCCCTTTCTTGCCATCATTTATAGCCCACCCAAGTTTATGGCAACAGGCTGCTTAACGTTACAACTAATAGTCCCACAGCCAGTGCAATTTTAACAACTACCTTGTTCAAATAAATCAACACAGACCCGACCCTCAAATGTATTTCTAGACTCCTTTATTAGCTGTATTCTCCCCAGGACAGGTTGTCACAGACTGTGGACACACACTTAAAGTCAACAGGTAGGTTTTATTAGGACAAGGAAAAATTAAAGTCATAACATATCACACAGGCATTACTTTGATGACAGGTTTCAGGTGTCTCAATAAGTGTTTTGAGATTCATATAATGTACATAGACAATTAAAATGTTTCCCAGGTAGTTGCTGCTTGAATTTAAAATTAAAAAAAAATAATTTTTTTAAAAAATAAACTATACTGATAAAATAAAATAAAAATTTTGGTCTCATTCAGAATAAAATAGATTCTAGGAAGGAATGGTGCTTTTATAGAATCTCAACTTCATTTTTAAAAACATTTCACCTTAAACAAGACAAAGCCACTAAAACAAGATATGGGGTCTGGAATAATATGAGAAAAAGAAATACATTATTAAAAAGAGAGGACAATAAAAGAACATGAATTAAGAAGAGAGAAAATAATGATTGACATTTCAATTAAATTTTTGAAGATCAAAGTTGACTGGAAAGCAAGAAACTGGAAGAGAGTTCCACAAGCAAGAAGTACAACAGAAAAAATGATGGGACCTAGTTGCCAATCTAGTACTGTGCTTAAATTTATAAAGTCACAATAGCAAAGAGAAAAGCTTGTCAAAAAAATTACCATAAAAATATTTATAGGAAAGACTACATTATGGCAGTGGGAAAATGAAACTTATTTTAAACTAATCTTTGTTTGAATTTCTTTAATGAGAACTTAACATTATCTACGCTACTTACATACAAACTATTGTCATGACCTTTGTTGTTAACATAATATTTCAACTATTGTTTACTCTAGCATTTATAAGGTGCATATTGATCCAAATAACCTACAAAGAATTCCCAAATGGACCCTATAGAATTAAATTATTCTTGTTTCACTGATTATGTCTAGAGATATCTCATCTAGTTTTTATTTTTAGTACTGCTCTGTTATTGCTTTCCATGTTTCCGTTGAGTCTAGGTACACACTGCCCAGCCCAGAGATTGAACTCATAATTACTTTGTCACCAAGTACACTGGGCTAGGCAAGAAATAAATCCTGGTAGATGTTTTAGTTCTCTTAACACATCACTCATTAAGTCCTGGGCTTGATAGATAGATGGTGCCACTAATAAAATATCCATATGATTTTTATGAGGTACTAACCTTCAAATGGCATGTGACAAAATTTGGGCCCAATCAGATTATTAGTTTACAAATTACAGTTATTTAAGAGAAGCTACTGTTGCAAATTTTCAAAACAATCGGAAAATCTGAATTCCGTGTGTTAATAAAGCATTGCTTTTTGATAGGAAAGAATACTGTTTAAGCAAAGCAATGGCTTGATAATAGTTATTTGGACTCTGCTCCATTGGAAGCAATGGTTAAGAGGTGGTCTGCTGACTTTAAACGCAGTCATACAAACACAAATGATGCTGATCATCCAAAATAGCAGTTGTCCCAGAAAACACCAAAAAAATCCACAAACTCATTTTGGTCAATCGTAAATTAAAGCTGGGGAAATAGCAGAGATGTTGAACATATCAGAAGGCAATGTATTCACCATTTCGTATGAACATTTATCAATGAGAAAGTTGTGTTCAAAGTGGTTGCTGTGTTTGCTCACACTTGATCAAAAACAAATATTGCATCATTGATTCAGAGTGTTGCTTGCAACTGTTTCTATGCAACAAAAAAATTGTTTTTCATAAATGTGTGACAATGGATAAAACATGGGTCCACCGCATCACTCCAGACTCAAATTGGCAGCCAGCTGAGTGGGCAGCAGAAGGTGGAAGCCATTCAAAACAACCAAAGACGGGAAC
Organism: Ascarosepion bandense; assembly: GCA_037127315.1. Taxonomy (NCBI): domain Eukaryota; kingdom Metazoa; phylum Mollusca; class Cephalopoda; order Sepiida; family Sepiidae; genus Ascarosepion; species Ascarosepion bandense. Next base: position 782,183 of record JBBBDQ010000373.1, read on the forward strand.
ATCAGCAGGCAAGGTTTTGACCTCTATATATATTGGATGCACAAGCTATTTTGTTCATAGATTACCTTGAGAATAAAGAACCATTTAATAGCAAATATTATATAGCATTATTGGTGCATTTGAAGGAAGAAATTGTCAAAAAAAAAATAAAAAAATAAAAAAATAAAAAAACGGCCACAAATGAAGAAGAAAAAGCACTCTTTCACAAGACAATGCACCATGTAACAAGTCAATTGCAACAATGCCAAAACTACACAAATTGCACTTTGAATTGCTTCCGCATCCAGGCTATTCTCCAGATCTGGCCCTCAGCAACTACTGGCTGTTTGCAGACCTCAAAAGAATGCACCAGGGAAAGAGATTTGGCTTAAATGAAGAAGTGCTGAGGCATATTTTGAGGCCAAAGACAAATCATTCTACCAAAAAAGCATCAAAATGTTAGAGAAGTTTTGGAATCAGTGTATCACCCTAAAAGGAGACTATGTTGATGAATAGAATCAAATTTTGCCAAAAAGTTGTTTTATTAGTTAGGCCTGAGATTTATTGAGTGATGTCAAGATCATTGGCTCTATATTTTGAAGAATGCCTTTGTTTTACTTATTTTTCTTATCGTTCCATAGTCACTGAACTAGCTCTCTATCTGCCGAGGTTTTTTCTGATTTCTGTGGAAGTTACAGAACTCTTTTTCACATTGTCTTTTTTTTTTTTATTAACCTGTTAAAAACAATTTAATTGAAAAAAAAATTGACTTGCATCATAAAATCATATAGTGTAATACTCAACTGTGGGCAATAAAAAAAGTTCCATTTTATTGTGATCGATAGAAATATATGTTCGTATGTCTGAGTTAGAGCAGCAAACAAACACTCCTTATTAATCAGTACTGTTTATTCTGAGAAGATCAGATGAAGGGCCTTGTAAATTTCATTTTGAAAGTAATCAATCAAGTTTAGGATAGGTGCTAATTAACCTGGAGGCAGTGCTATCTTGTAAAAATTTTTTAAAAAAGCCAATCAGGTGGTAAACTTCTTTTATAAAAAGGTTATTATATATATATATATATATATATATAGGGAGAGAGAGAATATACAACAAACAGTGTTGTCCAAAAATGTTTTGGGACAATGACAATTCATTTGATGCCACTTTCAGAAACTAGGAGAGATGTAATTTTTTTAATTTAATAAAATTAAAATATTAGCCCCAGAGAAAAAAATCTTAATGAACTAGAACAAGAGTTAGCACCTTTTACTAACTAGGTGCTGACTTAGGGTTTTAAAATCATTCAGTGTGTCAACAACATATATATTTTTATACAAGTCAAGGTCAATATACCTGTTCTACAATATATTTTATATAGTAATATATACAATAATATGTAAACCACATTAATAGAAATAAACCGTTTTTTTAAAGTTTTTATTATTAGTGGGAGCGTTACCCTTGCATGGTCTTAGCCAATTGCTCAATATCACCAATATACTTTGTTACTTTGAGTTTTTACACAATTTTCTAAATGTTCAGGTGTTAGGCAACTTCATTGTGGGCTTAATACTGCTTTCATGTGAGAGAAAATTTGCTCACAGGAATAATTTGAACTAAAAGTCGAAAGAAGAGCAGAAGCAATTTTCTTCAAACAGATGAAAGATCTCAGGAGGGATGTTGAACAATTGGGAATAGCAGCAGACTCTTCTGAATTTTCATCTTCCACAGACTTCCTTAGTTCAACAAATTGTGCCATTGGAAATTACTTGGCCTGCAACATGTGACATGCGTGCCAACCTCTGAACTGGAACATTTTTAAATATTGTGAATCAACTTATATGAAAAAATTGAAACAATATTGCAGAACCTTTATTGTCAATCAATTTCTAGCCATCCTATTCAAAAATGCTTTTAAATATACTGCAAATAATAAACCTAGTCACAAGTTGGCATCAAAGCATAAATCATATCTGTATAATTTAGCATTCTAATAAAGAACAATTTATTGAACCATTTAAAATGACAAGGAGAGAGGAAATTTGAACTTAGTCAAATATCAATACTAATGCCAGTTAAAGTTTGAATATTTTGATTGCTAAAAAGAAGCTAAAGTTAAATGTAACTTGAATTCTAATATAACTCATTGAAAAACTTTTCTTTGAAGAGGTAACATTTTTAATGCTTTGGAGACAGTGTCTAAAGGCAGGCATAGTGGAGTAAACACACAGTGGCTCAGACTGAAGAATCAGAGAGGCAAGTTCAAATTCAAGCCAAGCTCATTACATTCACTCACATGTTAATACTCTTGGGAAAAGTATGAATCTATCTTTTCTTCCCTCACCCAGATATGGATGAAAAGCAGAAAAGACTGGGTCCTAGAGCCTTGGGTGGCAACTGGTCTAGGAGAAGGAAAACTGAATTCAAAACAGCCTGGAGAGGGTTAGACACCATCAAGATATCTTGCTCAGGAAACACCACTGTTACTGTGGCTAGAGTACACATGGTATAATCCCTTCGATCCTAGAGAGCTAAAGGTAATATATATATATATATATATATATATATATATATATATATATATATATATTTTATGTAAATGTTTTGATTTTATTTTTTCAAGTTATTGAACGCCTACTCGTTTGGTGTAAATTTGGTGCTCAGTGAAGGACTTTGCAAATTTCTTTGTAAAAGTAATCAATCAAGCTTAGGCTTATCAACTGACAGTGAAGAATTTAATAATTAGGTCATAACTGATTATTTTATTGGATAATGGTCAAATACACCAAATACTTCAGAAAAAATTCAGTTTTTTTTTTTTTTCATTCATAATTGAAACTTTGGGTGCCAAAATAAAGGATATCAATCCCGATAATGTTTTAGAGGTTTTTTAATTCATTCAAAATGCTGAAATAATTTTGAAAGTCATTAATTAGCTCTTTCACTAAAATTGGTGTACATTTCCTGATGGCTGAAATAGTTGTATATTTCCTACTAGTTCCAGAAATCAGAGTTTGATCTCTGGTAAAACCTTGTACCATACTATGCTATATATTCTAATGCTATGTTTCTTCAGAAACTAAGTGATTATGACTGACCCGACACTCTTTTTTCTTTATCTGTGAATTGCCATGAATTCTTGGTGAAGGTAGTGGAGTGGTTTTTCTTTGCCTTCTCCATGATTTTCATTTCAGAATAGTCACCTATGCCATCTTTCTTGAAGATGTTGATGATTACAGCTCTCCACAGACTCCTTTACTTTATTATTTAAAAAATAACTATGCATTTTGGGGAAAGATAATAGAGTGGTTACCAACTACTTTATTCACAGTTTGGAATTTAAAGTTATCCTTCTTTTATATTACTCATAGAGTCGCTAATATATTATGCTATTTAACTAATAGCAGAAGGAAGAAAATATGGATACATGCTTTTTTCAAGGGTATGTGTGTGAAAGTAAATGCAACAGTCTAGCCTGGAATTTGAACTATGTTCATTCTGATTTTCTATGCTGATATTTGCCATATTTCCTGCAGATCATCATACTACATTTATCTTAGTAAATGTCATTATTGAACCTCCATTAAATTTTGATAATTTTAATTTACTACCATGCCCTTCAAAGAAATAAATTATTTTGTTTTATAATTCATCCTTTTACATTAAATGAGAAAAGAAGAGCTTTATAGTTTTCATTTCAAACTATAACAAAAATGCATACAAAACATACATTAAAATATTTAAAAAAATAAAAAGTATAATTCATCTCCATGTATTAAAAATAAAAGATCATTTACTGTAGTGACATGAAAAAGGTGTTCTCTGTATAGATGACGATTTTGAGGCAGATAGCCAATATTATGACGATTTTGAGGCAGATAGCCAATATTATGACGATTTTGAGGCAGATAGCCAATATTATGACGATTTTGAGGCAGATAGCCAATATTATGACGATTTTGAGGCAGATAGCCAATATTATGACGATTTTGAGGCAGATAGCCAATATTATGACGATTTTGAGGCAGATAGCCAATATTATGACGATTTTGAGGCAGATAGCCAATATTATGACGATTTTGAGGCAGATAGCCAATATTATGACGATTTTGAGGCAGATAGCCAATATTATGACGATTTTGAGGCAGATAGCCATATTATGACGATTTTGAGGCAGATAGCCATATTATGACGATTTTGAGGCAGATAGCCAATATTATGACGATTTTGAGGCAGATAGCCATATTATGACGATTTTGAGGCAGATAGCCATATTATGACGATTTTGAGGCAGATAGCCATATTATGACGATTTTGAGGCAGATAACCATATTATGACGATTTTAAGGTCAGTCAGTTAAGTGCCATATGTGATACACGCTTGGGTGATCATGTCTCGAAAGAGAAATGACTGACTGGGCAGAAGATTATTCTGCAGTAGGTTGCCATTGCTTTCTGTGGTAGACTGGTTGCTGACCAAGTCTATAGAACCCAATCTGTCCTGCTATTTAACCCATAACTGGAAGGAAGAGACGGATTAATACCTTTGCCAAGGTTATTTGCGCGTAAGTGAATACAATGGATTCAACTGGAATTGGAACTCGGCTTCCTGGCTTCTCGTTCCGAGCCGATATCCACTGTACCACAACGCACATCCTGATTTTAAGGTAGATAACCATATTATGACGATTTTAAGGCAGATAACCATATTATGACGATTTTATGGCAGATAACCATATTATGACGATTTTAAGGCAAATAACCATTGCCCCACTTAATCCAACACCACATGCCAGATAAGAAAAAAAAAACAGCAATCTTAAATATATGATCAATGTTTGACTCATACTGCATTGTGAGCCAAATCAATTTCTTAGGACAATCAACCTGTTTTCTGGTACAACATACTAACATCAAATCACCAAAAACAGTCTGTAATGTCATTAGAATACGGCTGTTCAGATGAGCAACTTTGTACAAGCCATTTGCTACTCTTAACTGCTGTTCTGTTAAGCAGGCATTTCTGTAATAATAAATTTTACCGCTATATCCAACTCATAACCATATTTCATCCAATCACCAAAGTTAAGCAACTTTGAGTCTAGCCAGTACTCAAATGGGTTACCATTGGGGAATACCAGGTACGGTAAGGCCAATCAAACTGACAATGGATACAATCTCCCAACTGATGATAACAAAAGACATCTAAGTATGTAGAGTTACTTCTGGACTGACAGAGTTTGATAAGCAGGAAGTGAGCGATATAACACTCAATGTTCAATGGGTCCATTTTCTGGATTTAGAAGGGGAAATGTCAAAGGATATTGTAGAAAATTTTAGAGATAAGCTTTTTCTTTAAAAATGTTTCTGCATTAATCATATTAATGAACCAATGTGATATTTAATACTATCAAAAATAATTCTGCAATTTTTTCAGTTGTGTTTATATATTACACTAGCAGTATAGCCCGGCGTTGCTCGGGTGTAATGAAAGCTTTAAAACTAATCCATGTTCCTGTAGTTCAGACTCAGCCTAAAGAATCTTTGTGTGAAGTTTGGTGAGAATCGGATAAAAATTGTGGATTTGTATAAAGAACATACAGATGGTTAAACAGACACACACACATCTTGCCTTTTATATATATATATATATATATATATCGGTTCTCTGCACTATTGTAAGAACTGCAACCTTGAAACTTCTAAATATCGTTTCTTATGTCTTTGTCTATGAGTGTATCAAATTTGATTAAAATCGGACCACTCCTTCTATAACCAGTTATTTTCGATTATCGATATTTATCAGGGGATACCTCGGCACAAAACCTAGCTAAGAACACTCACAGACGCTTGTAGTACAACTGTGTAAATTTTCAAGAAAATCGGTTTAGCCGTTTTGTAGTCTATAGGTAACGGACACGCACACACACACAGACAAAGTTCCATTTATAAATAAGTTTAGATACAGCATGATAGTTAGGTAAGTGCCATACATGATACACGTTTGGGCAATTCAATTCATGACTAAGAAGATTTTTCTACAGTAGGCTGCCATTTTTCTGCAGTAGACTGGTTCTCAACAAAGACTATAGATCCCAGTCTAACCCGCTATTCAGCCCTTAGCTTGAGGGAGGAGAGATGGATTAATACCTTTCCCAATAGCATTTGCGCGTAAGTGAATACAATGAATTCAACTGGAATTCGAACTTGACTCTCCAATTTCTCATTCTGAGTCAATATCTATTGCACCACAACACAAAGGATGATACACCAAAACAAAAAATAACTTTAATACTTAATTTCCACCATTTTCTTACTTGTCATTTATACAAGGGTTTGCAAAAAGATAACAGGAGAAATCCATACAATATTTAAATTATGTGCTTGCTATTCAAATTTAGAGTAACATGCACACAATTTATAAACAAGTTCAAAACACATTTGTGCTTTTTATTTTTTTTTTATTTGAAATATTCCATTTAGAATAATTTTCTTTTGAAACATAATTTTATAAAAGGATAATTCAAAATTGGAAATATTACAGAAAATAATGTATTAGGTTGTGCCATAAGTAATTTTTGTTTTTGGAAACCAACAGTAATAATTTCAAGATTAAAATTGATAGACAAAAACAAAATTTATTCATAACTCAACCTAACAATGGAGAAAAAGATGAATGGAGTAATTTCAAATATAATTTCTCTTTAGGTGAATAACAGTTGATTTATTAGCAATGTTTTGATCAAAATGTAATTCTGTTGATCTGTAAAAAGAACTACTACACAAAATAATTTAGCAAATTTTCCACAGGATGAAGAAATCAATTTCTATAGTATTTTTAAGTAACAATTTTACACAAAAAAATCATTAGTCAAACATTGACATTTTTTAATGAATTAGTGTTGGATCAAAATTTACTATGAAAGGAAGGCAAAGCAAAAGCCTAAAAAACAAAACTGATAACAATACACTAGATTTATAAGCCATTCATCAACAAAAACTAGACTTAAAAATAACAAATGGAAGAAAAACATGGCAGACAATAACAAAAATATTTTTTAATCCACTATACATCAAAACTAACAATTCTAATGAAATAATTTTTAAGAGAAAAATCTGAACCAAATTATTTAAAATCTTGAAAGGATTTCAAGCTTAAAAGAGTTTAACTTTTGTTATAAACAAACAAATTCTAATAAGTTGAATTTTAAGGTAAGTATAGGAGGTTCATAGAAAACTGTTTAAATGAACACAGAATTGAACTCATTTCTATAAAAAAGGAAAAAAAAAAACATGCATATAAGTTTTAAAATAATGAATTTATGAAATAAATTATTCATCCAAATCATTAAAATTTCTATCTAAATTATTTTATTAAATCTAGTGTGAACTTGATTTTTTAAATTTTCCAAAAAATTAAAAATTAGAAAAATTTTTAAAAAAATTTAGATAATGATTTCAAACTTCTAGAACTAGATTAAAAATAAAATTAACCTATTCTTTTTTTTTTTAAACTGGTTATTTCATTTATGACCTCACATTTTCTATTTAATATTTTTTAACTTAAATTTTACAAAGCCAGAATATAAGTCTTAATTTTTATAACCGTTACAATCCAAACTATTTCTATATAGTAGATATTTTTTCTTGATTCAAATCAGAAAAAGGAGTGATGTTTTATGATCACAGAATCACTAAGTTGTACAAGAGAGGAGAGAAATATGAGGTCAAATAAAACTATGACACATACACACAAACAAAAACTTTTAAAAAGCTATCAAATTAAAAAAAAATACTATATTTTGTGGCTTTTAAGACACTCAAAAATCCCTGAATACATTGGAAAAAACCTTAACCTCATTCTAGTTTGTTATTTTTAACTGGAGCAAATGTATTAGTCACTGTAAAGTACTCTTGTTTTTGTTTTTTTTTGCCAATCAAAATGCCTGAAAGGGAAAAGTGAAAGATTGATTTAAAAATCCTCCTCCTCCAACTTCATTTACTTACAGTTAGTGTATACAGAGATGTAGACAATTTTTGAAAAAATTTAGGTTTCACTGAAATTAATGGTCTGTTTTTAGACATTCCGCCTCAAGCAAGTTGGTAAATCCATTAAGTCACAAGGGATTACCAAGGATGAAAGGCAAGAACATGAAGGAAGCTGTTGAAAATATGACTGAGGAGAAATGGCAACAAAAAGAACAGGATTCAAGTGAACAGATGATTATGACTGGTATCGAATTTAAATTTTTGAAGATTGCAGTTGACAAGAAATCAAGAAGCTTGAAGAGAGTTTCGCAAGTGAGTAGTGCAAGAGAAGAAACTATTAGAGTAGAACTTATGTTTATATCTACCAATTTCAACAGTAAATGAGGAGACCTTTTAGTACTAGACTTAACATGGAAATAAAAGGACTATAAGTATAAGCTGACTTCATGTATAGTATGAATTTTAACCCCACCAGAAAAAAATTTACCTGTGTATAGTACAACTGGTAATCAAAAATGCAGAATTTTTAACTCTTCAATAAAAAAAATAAAAAAATTACTTGTGTATAGTATTTCTTCCATTAAAAAAATTATAAAAATTCACACTATACTCAAGTATATATGATAGTTAAACTCAGAATCAGGAGTTTGAGTTTTGTTTAACGCCATATCAACCTCTGTGGATTATTTAATGCCAAAAACGTGGGGTTTAAAGGTAATTTTTTTAATGTTCAGTTATAGTGAGAAGGTTGATTTAGTCAGATTTTTAATTTCTTTTTTTTTTTTTAGAAAATTAAAGATGTCTTCTAGTTTTATATTCAAAAATGTATTGCCAGTAATAAATTTTTTTTCCTTTAAAAATTCATGATGGCAATAATTTTTACTTTTTTTTTTCCTTCAAAAATGTCTTGTTGGTAATATTTTTCCTTAAAAACTGTACATTTTTTCTATAGAAGTCTATATTTATGGATATATTTCTATAAAAGTGTATTTTTATACTTTCACAGTGTTTTGACCCCAGTTTGGGTGTTAACTATTTGCCCATAGCTGGGACCCTAACAGGTGCTACCACTCTGGGTCAGGGTGGACCTGAGAACAACTGCAATTAAGAGGTGGTTCCATGCTTTGCACAACCTCCTAATCAGAGGCCTTGCTGCTGGATGCAGTTTACCATCATGTCCAGGACCAAATCAGAAAGAGAAATTGAAATTTTTGGAACACATGAAGAACGAGGGCTAAGAGAATTTGACAGACTGAAAAACAAGAATGATTGTATAACTTACCTAATAGGTTAGTACAAATGAATGGCAGAATAGAGACTGGGAGAAATAGTAAGAAGACATATTTGCTTACAAGACAGGAAGTTATGGAAAGCCAGATGGCACAGAAATAAAAGACACTAAAACAACTTGTTTTTATAACCTGGTTTTTAAATTTTAATTATATCTTGTCATTAGGCATTTAAACAAATAGGGATAACCTAAAAAAGATTAGTTTAGACAGGAGTTTCCAGATAAACTCATATGCATGAAATAAGAATCAGCTATTAATGGGAAATATTTTGGGTTGAGGTTTTATGGTTTAAAGCTAAATTGTCATAGAAGCCACAAAAATATAGCAAATAAGCCCATAGTCAAGGTTGCCATGCAGAGACAGACACACCTACCTGAGATACATGCCTGGACATAACATAACAAAGACATGCCGACAAGCAAAGCACACAGCAGATCGGCACGACCAACAATTCCAGCAACCTGAAATATGGAGAGTGACAGACTTAAAAAGTCCATGGTGGGGTGTTTGAATTTCATACACAAAATCTTAATCATGCTGACCATTGTTTTTATAGTTACAAGACTTACTGCCTGAATTTTGTTTACATGTGATGGACTGATTGTTCGAAGGAGATGGGTTAAAATTTTTGTAATGGATTTTGCCAGTTTGTGAGAGGGAGGGCACTGTCTATTACTAAAATAATAGAGCACATTAGGTAACCTAGTTGAATAACTAAGGAAAACAAATATGAATAACAAACTCATGGTCAGTTGAGATATAAAATCCCTTTATACTAATATCTTTGTTGAAAAATGCTTAAATCTCATAATAAAAAAAAACATATTTAAAGATAGACATCTTTTTCCTTCTGAAGTTAAACATATATTAAAATATGCCATGAAAAAATAAATATTCCATAAATATAATATTCAATATAATATAAATATTATATTGAAAGTTTGTACAATACCAACCACATGTTTTGGAAGAACTGAATACAGAGAACTGGTGCAAATAGTGTTCACTAAGGGCTTTAAACAATCTTCACCAGATTTTGAGTTCAGAGTTGTCCTTCTCCTAGCCAGATTGCCAACCAAGGGTAAAGAGACTAGTCTGCCCTACTATTTAACCAATAGCTAAAAGGAGAAAAAGATGGATTCATATCTTTATCAAGAGAACGACTTAAGTGAGTGTAATGAACTCAACATGAATTTGAACTTGGCTCGATGATTTTGAATTCTGAGCCACTATCTATTACACTGATCACATATCCATGTGTGTGTGTATATATGGATGGAGTGTGTGTAAATGTTGTGTTTTCAGATCTGAATAAAAATGCAACACATATATGCACATCTTATTTTTAATAAGGGCAGGAAAATGTAACGTTTATACTATCTGTGAATCCATCCCGAGGATACTGAGCATTGTATTTAAGAAGTCAATAATAACCTGCTTTTAACTGCAAGTGCATATCAGTTAATAATTAAGGATTTATATTTTGTGCATTTAGGCAACTGAATAACAAAGTGGAAAAATTCTGTGTAACACATTTCATTGTTGATGATGTCCATCTAGTGGACGAAATGCGTTAAACAGAATTTTTCAACTTTGTCATTCAACTATATATATATATATATATATATATATATATATATATATATATATATATATACACACTACCAGCCATAATTAAGCCACCCCAGTGTTTAAAAAAAATGATGTATTTCATACTATTTTTCAGTATTTATTGCCAAATGAATAATTGTAAATGAAAATAGAATGGTTCTTTTGCTAATATTGCACAACAACATGTGCATCAAATGAATTTATAAATATTTAATAATTACCTATATTGCAGTTTCATCAATGAAAGAATGAAAAAAATTTAGGGTAATTCGGACGAGTTCATCTTTACTCCCTTGGCTTGTAAAATTTTGCAAAGTAATAATAACAAAAGAACCATTCCATTTTCATTTGTCAATAAATACTAAAAATAGTATGAAATACATCATTTCTTTTAAAAAAAACTGGGGTGGCCTAATAATTATGGCTGGTAGTGTTTGTATATATATATATATATATATATATATATTGCTTTAAAATAAAACAAAATAAGTATATTTAGTTATTTCCCCTCAATTTTATCCCATTTGCTAATTGTTTATACACCTCTGTTCCCCGATTTTTGCTCATGTGAATATATTTTTTTCGTTTTTCTTTGATCACTACCAACGGTTCTCTCCGGATGTATTGTTGGCAAAAGGGATCCCTTGAGAGATGTTTCCGTTTGTGATTTTAAAACAATTTACAAGTTTTGTACTGTCAAACAGTATATATATATATATATATATATATATATATATATATATATATATAGATATGTGTGTGTGTGTGTGTGTAGAATTGATTTTCATGTATGTTAAACCACCTGAAGATTGTGAAATAGTTGTAGAATAAACTGGAAGTCCACATGAAACAAAGTCACAGAATGACAGCAATATTTAAATTAATTTTTTTTAAAAATATTTGTTATATAATTTCATTATTTCTATTCGCCCTATGATAAAAAAAAAAAAAGAAACAAAGACAACATCTACTTGTGAATGTGAAAATCGATTTTTTAGTCTCGCCTCAAAATCAATACCATGCTTTGGTAATGCTCTACTAGTTCATGTATTAGTTAATTGGTTTGGAAACCATTTCTAAACTGAATTGATTTCTCAATTTTACTTATGTTAACTGAAATTTAAATCCAATTCATAACTAAATCCCTCTAAATCTTATACATCTTTTGATAGCATCATGGCAGAGCCATTTTCACTCATGATAATTTCCATGAAAACCAAATCACATGCAATGATTCTTAGGCTGATTCAATATCAGAAACCCTTCTATTGCCAACTGGTAATATTTTTAAATTCAGTTGTAAAAGTTTTAAATGGTTAATGTTCTTGAAAACTTGCACTGTACTATAAAGACGTATGATGCAATGTATTTGCACATGTTTGACAAAACAAGAGTAAATTACATTGGTGTCTGGTGTTAATAGTAATTTGTCCAATTGTCTGAAAACTAGTTATAGATATTGGATTGCAACTGGTGTAGAAAAACTCAAATTAGCTGTGTTAAGTCAAATTCATTTTGCTTTTTTGAACTGTTCGTTGCTATGTATGTTTAATAAACACTATAACCTAGTCAGGTTTTTCTCATAAAAAATGAAAAGTTTTCATTTTCATTGTGTTTCAAACAGATTTATTTACATCCAGATCAATTACTATATAAGAATATCAATTAAATATAATATCTATCTGAATTACAGAGATGTGGAGTTTAAATTTAGAGGAATGTCCTCATCACAAAGATGACGAAATAAGTTCAAATGTATATATATATATATATATATATATATATATATATATATATATATAGTCAAGTTATGATAATGCATTGTGCCAAAACTTTTTTTTTCAGTGGTTTACTGATGAAATGATATTTTGGTAAGCAGTTTTTTGTCATAGAGTGCTCGATATTGGAGTAGAGATAGATCATTAATAAGGTTAATGCTAAAAAGTTTGTCACATAACTGAACAGAGTCATGCTAACTTCCAAATTTTGTGAAGACACCATTATGATGTCTTCACTTGCCAGGACTAAATTTTCAAAGCAGATAATTCTAATGAGGGAAAAACATCATAATTGTGTCTTCACAAAATATTGAAGTCAGCATGACTCTACTCAGTTAAATGACAAACTTCTCTGCATTAATATATTACTTTTTGGTCATAATTAAATTAGACCAGTACCCAGTTATATTAAAAAGTGGTCAATACATTTATATTGTGGAGCTTTTGAATATTTTTCATTTAGAAATGAGTTATTTCCAAAACCTAGGTTTCAACCTTTTGGTATCTTCAAGCAATTTATAATAATAAATTTTATTATTATAAGATAAATAATATAAGATACTAAAAGATTGAAACCTAGGCTGTGAAAATAACTCATTTCTAAATTAAATATATAAGAAAAATTAAGGCAGACACGTTATTTCATGGTAAATCGGAAGTATAGGCCTAAACTTCCGATTCACCATGAAATAATGTGTCTGCCTTAATTTTTCTTATATTTGCTCTATATGTATTTATATGCATATATGTTTAGAGCTCTCTTAGAGAGTTATCCTACCACTGTATGTACAGGATACTCCTTTGGATTCTTCTATACCCACACTGTATGCTGAGATTATATATAAAGAACAAATAGGAAACCTATAAAATTGAAAATACAAAAATTCTATCTTTTTGTCTTTTTTCTCTCAATCTTTGATGAAGCTTAAATAAAAGTGAAAAATATTAGATTGATTTATGCTTCCTGTCAGATTCTGACCTGCATTTGATCGTTAACCCATTTACATATAAATGTATTAAGATGTGATAATAATTTAAATGAGCATGAAACTTCTTTAAAACAGCTGTATACGTTCATGAGTAGTCATATCACCAAAGTAAATACACAAAAATTTTTTTTTATTTGCAGAGAGATACTGCCATTTTTTAAGAGTACAGCAAATATTGTAAAATAATCCATGGTATCAAGGTGACGAAGAATATAAAGTTTTATTGTACAGATCAATATTTTCAGAGTAGAATTCATATTAACTAATGTTTCAGGATATGATGAATATAACAAGTAAATTTCTGCTTATAATATGTATTTCAAATTAATATTTATAGTAATGAGAAATTATTTTTTAATTCATTCATTGGTTGCCACACACACACACACATATATATATATATATAAATTCTCATACACACAGTAAAAAGAACCTTCAGATATTGGAGGCCATCTACATTAAATCCAAACAACCAACACTTAATAAAATCAAGTTTAAATCTGGTCATAACACATTACATTGCATTTGAATACATGGTTCTGTTATCATTTCGCGCTATCACGCGGTGTGACGTCATAGAACCGCATTGCAAATTTGTGAACTGTGTTTGTTATTTTTGGTAACTATTGCCGTTGCCTAGCGGAGTTTTATGTCAACACAAAATAAAATCGTCGGTGATGGTGGATGTTATTGTGTTACCGTCTTAATAATCTCTCTGAAGATAGCTCATGTGAGCTGAAAGCTTAGAACCAAATTAATAAAAAATTATCCAAATGTTGGAGAATTTTGTCTTTATTTTCAACTGAAATTAAAGCCAAAATATGACGTTTAGAATGGCTCATGATTAAACATTCATTGTCTCTTATAGTTAACAGTATATGTTTAGAAAATATATATATATATATATATATATAAAACATTGTGTGCGTATTTAGGCAGCAAATGTTCTTCAAGATCAATATTATTAAAAATGAGAAATTCTGTTTAACTTACGAGCTCACATCCTCAAATGTATAGAAAAAAAAAAATGTTAGGTCTCACTTACATCACAATAATCACTAGTTATATGAAATATACCAATTTGTCTACCTCACCTGATGATGATTAAAGAAAGTCAAAAGCTTGGACCATATTTCTTGTAATTTTCTACCAAAATGAACTTTAGACAATTTCTGATGGAATTTTTTTTATTTTTTCCTTGTCTAAGAAGGATTATTTGTGAGTTGGAAAAGTCAATCATTAAAATTGATCAACACTAAATGTCTGTCATATATATATATTGAGCACTCTGGAAGAATGGTAGACTTTGAAAAACAGTAGCTACTCTTGCATCTATGCATTGTTCATTCAGCAATGAATTAGAACACTCTCAGCGATTGGGCATGTATAATGATAATATACACACTAAAAAGTCTACCTCCTTCTACCGAGCACCCGTAGCTCAGAGGTAGAATCACCGACTGACACCAAATCAGTCGGGTTTCAATCCTGGGTAAAAAGCAATCGGCTGTCTAACCGTACTGATGAGCTGTGATACAGCAAAACAGATCTGTCTGCAGAGGACTATATATATATATGCCGACTGATATTTTTTAATTTAAAGGTATGTAATGATTTCTAGGAGTCATAAGAAAGTTGTTAGATCCAATGTGCTCTAGACTGACTAAGCTACAGTTTTTTCCTACAAAGGGGAAAACAGGTTTCAATCCTTCCTTCCTTAGTGTGTATTTTTTTTTTTTTAACAAGGTTTCTCAAATATTTAAACCAGTGGATGAAAGTAAATAAATATACTGTTTAATAAATAAACAGAGCACCTACTTAAACATGGGTATCCACTAAAAATAACATGTAAGTGATAAAATCTGTTGGGTTAATAAATAAAATATCCATTACTTCTTTAGGCATATATAATTTATCAGTACTACTATAGTGTTTGGTCTACCTCAATATATCATCTACCCAGGTGCAGCACGGAAGTCTACTGTGCCCCTTCCTTCATGTGACCATTATGTGGATTCAGCGACAGGAGCACCCACTCAAGCAATCGTGGGTGGATGCTAAAATGATGATTCTCAAGAAAATACAAGGTGTCAGTAATCAGCTGTTCCAGTTACATCTCGATCATTTTTGCTGGAAAATGATGAGTAAAATTCCAATGATCTATTCGTATCATTCCTAGAAGATATACAAAATATTTATTGCTAAAAACAAATACATGTATTGTACTTGATACTGGGTTTATTTTTTTTACCTCTCTACCTTTAATATAAGTAGTATATAGATATATAAATACTAATATAAGGTTTAAATAGATATGTATACACATACAATATTATAGTTCAATGTTGAAGTAGACCTCATGCTATAGTAGCACCAATTTATTTATGTATATATATTTTTATTTGAATCATTTTACCCCAAGCAAGGCAATAATTCCACTAAGATGCAGGGGGGGGGGTGACAGAGTGAAAGAAATTGAGAAAATGTTATTGAGAAGAAAGGACAATATATGAACAGGATTCAAGAAAACAGAAGGTGGCGATTGGCATTGCATTTAAATCTTTCAAGCTTGTAGATAGCAGCGAACCAAGAAGCCAGAAGAGAGTTCCACAAGAAAAGAAACTATTAAAATAGAACTTACATCTAGTTATTTCAACAGTAAAATGATGGGACCTAATAACCAAACTTATAGTATAGTTAAATTTACGAGGTCAAGCTTCAAAGAAGGAGAGCTCATCAGAATAATTGCTATTAAAATATTTATAGAAAAAAGACAATGAAATTATACTAAGCTGGTGGAAAAGTGATTGAAGTCAAGGTGCCACATCAGTACCGATAATATAACAGACTCTTTGGGATTTTGTCAAGAATCTCAAGATAGAAAGCAGAAGCACTAAAACAGATGTGGCAGCAATATTTGATGCATAGATGAATGGTAGATTTATTAATATGCAAGACGGATTCTGGTGAGAAACATTGTCTGGCATGACAAAATGAACCAAATTTTCCAAAGAGTAAATCTAATAATAGATTCACTATAATTGTTCCACTTCATGTATATGGAATATTTTGTTAACAAAATGTTTCTGCAGCTGATACTTTTTGAATTTATAATTAAAGATATATTTTGCAATTAGTTTAACAAAATCTGACATTCACAAGCAAGTTATTATCAATACTTTTAATAAAAGTAGATATTAAAAGATAAGCTATTATTTTATTTAGATATTATAGGCTGAAACTCAAATAATATAGAATGCACATATCCTAAAAAATATTTACAAATGTTGGTTAATTAATACCAGTTTTATTATGAAAACATTGATATTCATAATAAAATCCAATTGTATACTTGCTAAGGAAAAATAATCTCTGGCAGCGAATTTGATTTTATCTTGACTATGAGATACTGAAAAAAAAATTACTAATAACCACTGACTACAAAAAACAGTAACCTTTGCCCTTTTGCTTGACTGACATCAGTTTATAAGTGACTGCAGAGTATACAAGTGCGGAGTTGAATTCAAAAGAAACCATGAAGTAAAGTGATATAAAAAAAAAACTAATAAAAAGAGAAAGTAAAAAAAAATATGTTGAAAAATGTACAAAAATTAATGAAAAGAGAAAGACTTACATTTTCGGTGTGTATTGGATGAACAGAATAAATCAACGCACACAGGAAGGAAGATTTAGGGGCAGCAAACTGCTTCAGACAAAAAATGGAATTACCAAACAGACAAGAGAATACTTTTAAGAAAAGAACACACACAACCCCATGTAAGATTACATTGACAACATGGAAGCCCCAAGGGTGTAGTCCATTGGCAAAATAATAATTCCATCTGAAAGAAAAGTAAAATAAAAAAGTATTTAAACTATTATGTGAAAAGTAAAAAACATTAAATATCACTTATCTTTGTTATAAACAGTTAAATAAATATATACTCTTCTGTAATTGAGTTCTTTCGGTGACTAGAGTGTGTATACACACTGCATATATAACACACTAAAATTTTCCTTCTTTCATTCCATGCGCCTATGGCTTAGAGAGTAGGGACTCCGACAGACACCAAAATGGTTCAGTTTTGATCTTGGCTGGAAGCAAGTGGAAGTCTAGCCACACTGATGAAATGTGATACAGCGAAACAGGCTTGTATGTGGATGACTAATATATTATGCTCTCATTACGATTGAGCTCTCTAGAGAGGAAATTTTCAAAAATAGTTACCACTTCTGTGATTTACGTGCTACTTTTCAGTAATGAATTGAGTTCTCCTGGTGACTGGCATGTGTACATGCCGCATATATATAACACGCAAAAAATTTCCCTTCTCTCATTCCATGTGCCTATGGCTTAGGGATTAGGGAGGGACTCTGACTGACACCAAATTGGTTGAGTTTCGGTCCCAGCTGGAAGCAAGTGGAAGTCTAACCACATTGATGAACTGTGATAAAGCAAAACAGGCCAGTATGTGGATGACTATATATATATATATATACACACACACACACACACACACTGGGTGTTCATAAAGTTCATGTGCACTTTAAAAAATTTATAACTTCATTTGTATTCATAATAGAAATAATTTGTACATGAACACTATATATAATTCCAGGTGAAGAGGACTCAAGTTTTTTTTTATTTTGAGTGCTCTGGCATTTATTTTATTATAAACAGTGCTCCATATAATGAGTATTATAGCGCTTAATTATATAGTTATGTATCAATTGTACATTGTGACATGGAAATTTCTATGTTTCGAGATAGATTCTCATCTGCACAACTACATCAACATTGCCTGATGCTGAGGATCTATCTTGAAACATAGAAATTTCCATGTCACAGTGTACAATTGGTACATAACTATATATATATATATATTTTTTTTTTTTTTCAATTGGAGTAGATAGATCTATCTATCGCCCAGTTAACACTCCACCCACGTCTATTGAACAGGTTTAGAGGCTCATCCCTTGTTCCCTTTTTATGATGTGGTTTCCGGCTTTCTCTTTTCCAATCTTTTCACTATTACGTAGCCCCCTGCACATTAGTGGCGTTTACCGCCTTGCTCGGGGTGATACGATTAAAAAAAAAATTATATATATATATATATATATATATATATATATATAAATAAATTAAATAGGATTTATTCAAAGATGTATGTACATTTTGACATGAAATCCCCACAGGGAATAATGCCTCACATCAGCAACGAAAAAAAATCCTTTCTGAAATTTTTTTTTTCATTGTTGAGGTGATGCTTTATCCAATGTGGGGATTTCATGTCGAAATGTACATACAACATCTTTGAATAAATCCTATTTAATTTATATTTGCTCTGTACTATTTTATTACATGGAGCTCTCTTCCTGTATCATTTTTTAATATTAAAATAAAATTTTAATATTAATTAGGATCGGGTTTTTGGAATTTACCTTCCTGCTTTTTCCGCTTGGATTAAAGTATTTGAATAAAAATATATGAATATACACACATACAGAGAGAGGCTGTCCACGTGTCTGTTTTCAGTTACCCAAGAACCAAGAAAGAAATAATTTTTTAAAACATTTTACCCCAAACCACAAAGATGCAAGTGTTACTGAGAGTAAAAGAAAATGAGAAGACTTTACTAAGGAAAGAGGGCAATAAAAGAATTTTTACTTATTAATGGTTCCCAAAAGTGCAAGAAAAGTGACACAAGCAATTAGGATCTGCCAAAGAAAAATTGAGTGCTTCTTTTCAATGAGAAGATGAAAGTTCTTGACTTGTTAATGAAAGAAGTCAATATGTTGACGTTGCACTAATTTACAATGACAATCTATCTTCCCACCATTAAATAACTTATTTCAGTATGTTATAATCATTCAATTTTATTATTAGTATTGTTGTAAGTCTTTTATTGTGCCTAAATTTAGCTAGAGGTTTATATGTCAAGAGAAAACATACAAAGTCCAATACAATCAACATTTTTAGGCATACTCCAAATATCTCAGAACATATCCCCATCGATTAGATGCTAGTAATAAATTATTAACTTTAAGCAATTTTTTCTGTTTAAATACAAAGTGTTCTTATACTTTGAATTTACACACAAGACAATTTTAAAAATTAATCATCTGCTTAGGTAAAAAAAAAAAAAAAAAAAAAAACCACAGCTATTTTCATTTACTGTAGCGTAATAAACACTGTTTACTATTCAGGTTTTGTATTATAATAGTTCAAGGCTATGGCCATATCACATTGAATAATACACCGGTTCTCACTCGATCACCAAATTTAATCAACATTGAGCCTGGTCAGTACTTAGATGGGTGACCACTTGGGAATACCAGGTGCTATAAGAGTTTAGTGACAGATGTGCGTTGTGGTGCAGTGGATATCTGCTCGGAAAGAGAAATCGGTAAGCCAAGTTCGAATTCCAGTTGAATACCCTGCATTCACTTAAGCACTAGTACCCTTGAGAAAGGTATTAATCCGTCCCTTCCCTCCAGTTATGGGTTAAATAACAAGAGTAAAACTTGGGGACTCTGCCCTAAAAAAACAAACAAATCCCAATGAATCTTGATACTCGAAAAGTAAAAGTATTACTAGACACAAAACTTATATAAAAACAACAATTGTTGAAAGGAAAAGGTATTACCAGCAATAAATAAATAAAATTTAGTTAGCAATAAATGACCCGCTGAGGTTGATATAAAAACAAAACAACCAACCAACAATAGTTCAAGCTAAATTCAATGAGCAAGAGTTGGCTTCATTAAATTCGGCTCATGTCAGTCGGTTAAGTGCCATACATGAAACACGCTTGGGCAATCATGTCTCGTAGGAGACATGACTGACTGGGCAGAAGATTATCCCACAGTAGGTTGCCATTGCTTTCTGCGGTAGACTGGTTGCCAGCCAAAGCTATAGAACCCAATCTGTGCTGTTATTTAACCCATAACTGGAAGGAAGAGATGGATTAATACCTTTCCCAAGGGTATTTGCACGTAAGTGAATGCAATGAATTCAACTGGAATTAGAACTTGGCTCCCCGATTTCTCGTTCCAAGCCGATATCCACTGCACCACAATCGGCTCTTATAACATTATTATAAAGAACAAGCTTTAAGTGAAATTATAACTGGGCTATATAATTTTAAAAATATTAAAGTCAAACCACTGGAGATTTTCAAGATTATTTTGAATAGCTTGTGTTATTAAGAATAATAGTGAAAGTAATGTTGTTAGAATGATTTATAAAAGTTTGTTAGTTCCGCTTGAAATTTGCCCAAGCTAGCCTCAACAACTTTTGTTCATATAACAATGTTGTGATTATGAACAGTACATTTATTTAGGCTAATATTTAAAGTTATGAAGTTGAAAGAAAGCTACTTTCCTTGAAAAGATAGTGGATTAAAATCTTCTAAGATGTTTTTGTATTTTTAATAGTTTGAACCAAAATTTGTCAGCCTGAATAATATATGAATACACATTCTGCTGAGACATTGTTGGTTTGAAGTACATTTAACAAATTGGTTACTTGAGTAGACAAAGTGCAGAAATCATAAATTATAATTATTATGACAATATTTGAAAAAGCCAAGAAGGGCTACGAAAAGGCTTTATGTAAATAAGTGTATAAAACCAAATTTGTGTTCATCTGAAAAGGGTAACCAAAGAAACAGTTTTGTTTAAGCAGCCCTCTTCTCTTTAAAAGTGAAAACAAAAATTATAAATATCTTATATTGTTAAATAAGCATTTTCATTTTCCCAAAAGAAAGTTTTGTTTAAAATTTTTTTCTTTCTATAAAAAAAAAAAAAAAATTACTTGTCTTTTCTACAAGTATTTTCATGGTAACTATTCTGACAAGCTCTTTTCCCCTGGTTCCTCGAGTATTTATGCATGCTACAACAGTGGCATCTAGGTCCTGCCCTTTTGCCACCAAAATAGTTAAATGTAACTGCCTCTTCACCTCTAACAGTTTCTTTTCTCACACTTTCCATTTGCTTGCTTCCCCAATAACTACAATCCCCAAAAGTTTAAATGCAACATCAATTACCATCTTCAATCTACTTGATTTTCATCCATCTCTTATCTTTCATCAACATCCCCTGCACCTGGTATTTTTTTTTCACTGTAACCCCCTGTTTACTAGTGGCAGTCCTGCCTTGCTTGGGATAAAATGATTATAAAAAAAAAATAAAATCAAAAAAAAAAAAAAACTATGGAGAGAGCAACTAAGGGAAATAAAAGCAGCCAAGAAAAACATAACTGCCAAAACACAGTAAATTGTCTGTTAAATGGTAACTGCCTGGTGGAGGGTCTTGTTTACAGCGCACAGGTAGAGCCCCCACCCACAAAAAATGGTCATAAAAATGTATATATCGAGTCAAAAATCATCCTTCAAACTGGCAAAGTATAAAAACAGTACAAGACTTGATGATTATGTGGGAAATGAAAGATAAAAATAGGAAGCGTCCTCTTGCAAAATGGGAACAAAAAATTGTGCCTGAAATGGTTGGCATTAATGCAATATCTTGACCAACATAAACTGCTAAATAAAAGCTCGAAGTTAATGGTAGCGTACATGCTAGAAAGATTCTCCTTGAGAACTTTGAACCCAGATAGGAATGCTTGCATTAATAAAGAAATTTTATTTTTCTCTTTCTTTCATTTACGCCATATATAATTAAGGCAGACACGTTATTTCATGGTGAATCGGAAGTATAGGTCTATTTCAGGCGAACCATCATCAGCTTCCATCTTTATTTTACAAAGGATATGTGTTTAGAGATCTCTTAGAGAGTTATCCTACCACTGTATGTACAGGATACTCCTTTGGATTCTTCTATACCAACACTGTATACTGATATATATATATATATATATATATATATATATATATAAGGGGTAAACAAAATAATGGAAACACTGAATACCATCCTCTCTATTATAATAAAGACCATATATCCCTCCTGTCATGCTCATGGAGAGAGACAATAGCGAGGCAGCATTGGATCAGTTTATTCTCTTTACCACCAGTTATGAAAGCTCTTGCTGCATGTTCACTTCTTAACAGTGCCTTATTATTTCTTTTTTGCAATAATTAAGTCATAGAGTAATGAAGAATATATATATTGTTGTGCGCTTATACACTTATACTTTGGTGAACAAACAAGGACTAGTGTTTTCAGTGTAGATTAAAACACAGAAAATACTGTGATTTCAAGTGAAAATCAAAACTATATTTTTTAAAAGCAGAGTGAAGATTATTCAGAATGCTTCTAAAAATGAATCATGAAAATTCCTTCCAAAAACATGAAAAACAGTACACAATTTTAATAGGTCATCTTGTGGTACAGTGGGTATCGGCTTGGAACGAGAAACCGGGGAGCCAAGTTCGAATTCCAGTTGAATCCATTGTATTCACTTACGTGCAAATACCCTTGGGAAAGGTATTAATCCGTCTCTTCCTTCCAGTTATGGGTTAAACAGCAGGACAGATTGGGTTCTATAGCCTTGGTCGGCAACCAGTCTAGCGCAGAAAGCAATGGCAACCTACTGCGGGATAATCTTCTGCCCAGTCAGTCATGTCTCTTTCGAGACATGATCGCCCAAGCGTGTATCACGTATAGCACTTAACTGACTGACCCTTTCCATGACAAAAATCAATGAGTTTTGGACAATGGTTTTCAGAGTCCCAAGTGACATTCCTTCTTGTGATCCTAATTTTCTAAAATTCCACCCTCATTTTAAAATTATTC
Source organism: Ascarosepion bandense (assembly GCA_037127315.1). NCBI lineage: Eukaryota > Metazoa > Mollusca > Cephalopoda > Sepiida > Sepiidae > Ascarosepion > Ascarosepion bandense. Next base: position 805,577 of record JBBBDQ010000373.1, read on the forward strand.
AGTGATTTGTTTTTTTCAAATAATGGTGAAATAATAATAATTTATTCAAATTTCTCAGGTGAAGCTTTGTTATTTTTCCTTAATTGCAGTTACTTTTATTATCATCTCCCAGATCAGATTAAGTTAATAATGTGGATTTTTTTGTTTTTTTAATCATTTCACCCCGAGCAAGGCAGAAATGCCACTGATGAGATGGGGGCTACATAACTGTAAAAAGATTAATTAGAAAAGAGTGAGGAGTACAAACTAGTTAGAAAGGAGCAATAGAAAGCTGAGAATGCAGGTGCGATGACAGATTCATAGGTGGAGGGAAAGGGAAGGATATACAGGGGTGAGGAGAGAGCTACAGTCCAGTGGTTAATAGATGAGTATTGACATTGCATTTAAATTTCTGGAGCTTGTAGCCGCCAGGAAAGCAAGAATATGGGAGCGAGTTCCACAGGCGGGAAGTGCGAGAGAAGAAGCTGCAGGAGTAGAATTGTCGTCTGCATTTGGCTAACCTAACTGTGAATAGGTGGGACCCAGTTGCCAATCTGGTTGCACGAGTAAACACCTGTTGAGGAGGCACCAGTGACTTAAATTTGTCCGAGCAGAAGCCATGAAAGTATTTATAGAACAGACAAAGGGAGGCCACATTTCAATGGTGGGGAAGTGGTTGCAGTCGAGCCACCACCTTTCGAGCCTGTCGAGAACACTGAGGAGAACGGCAGGGGCGCCTGACCATAAATGGCAGCAGTACTCCATGCACGGACGGATGGTTGACTTGTAATTATGCAGGATGGATTCAGGCGAAAAAAACATCCTGGGTCGGCATAGTGACCCAACCTTCTTAGCAGTAGATTTAGCTATGGAATCAATATAGTGGTTCCATTTGAGGTCTGAGGAGAGGGTAAAGCCGAGGAGGTGTAGTGTGTTGCTCTCAGGGAGAATCGCTTGGTCCATGATTACAAAATAAAGAAGTATTTTGTGTGACTAACTGGTCTTTTATACTTGTAATTAAACAAGTGAAACATTTTAAAACAAATTGCTTTACTGATTACAATAAAATGTAAAAAATTATTTCTTTCAATGGTTAATAAAACTTGGTTGGTTTAATACCCAATTCTTTCCCCCAGTAAAAATTCCTCAATTTATATTTTGAATATTCCCCACTGGAAACCAAATGCTTTTTCTTTAAGCAACACCAGTTTAACATAATCATGTTGATTATATTATTATTTTCTTTTTTTTTTTCAGAAAAACATTTGTCAAATTTAAAGTTGGGACTGACCTGAACGTAAGCACTGTTAGAGGGCGGTAAGACTTGTGGCTGCTATTGGAGTCTAGCCTAGTCCCCCAAAAGTCATGTTGAAAGAGTTTTGTCAAAGACACATCTGACTTTATGTCGGCATTGTTCAGGATGGCTTCAGTGTCATCAAAGACAAAGTCACCACTGCAGCTGTTGGCAAAGCATACTGTGCCCAACAAAAATACAATAGCAGCAGCTGATAAAAATGAAAGCTTTGGCACTGGTAAGAAGTCATCATCATTGAAACAAGGTTTTGGGCTACAGTAAGAGGGTGTGGGTCTTGGATGGTGTCCATTTTGGAGAGTTTTCATACTGCAAGCACCATTCTACTTCCTGTGAAAAAAAAGAAAGAAAAAACAAACATTAAACGAGAGTTGTTCAAAGAAATTTTAATTGTATAATATTTCATTTTCGTATCAGTAAATTAAGTGCATTTAAAAAGGAAGGGGATTATGTTGAAAAAACATTTTTTTTAAACTGCAGAGACAAATTAATAAGTATTTAGCCTTAAAATGATTTAACATAATCTCTTGCCTAGTCAATGCACATGACTGATACACATTACTGGCAATAATTAGTATACATCCCTAGTTTTATTTTAAAGAAATGATGAATTTCATACTATTTTTAGTATTTATTGACAAATGAAAATAGAATGTTTATTTTGTTATTAATACTTTCAAAATTTTACAAGGCAAAGAAGCAAAGATGAACTCGTCCAAATCACCCTAAATTATTTTCATTCTTTCATTGATGAAACTGCAATATAGGTAATTATTAAATATTTATAAATTCATTTGATGCACATGTTATTGTGCAATATTAGCAAAAGAACCATTCTATTTTCATTTACAATTATTCACTTGGCAATGAATACTAAAAAATAGTATGAAATACATAATTTTTTTTAAAACATGGGGGGGGGGGGGCTAATAATTATGGCCAGTAGTGTGTGTGTGTGTGTGTGTGTGTATATATATATATATATATATATATATAATAGAAATAAATAAATACTGTCAAAAAAATACATTTTTAAACTTACAACTTTTTAGTAGTTTTTCCTATACATATTATTAAGACAGTATACATGGATCATCACTATGTTTATATAAATAGAGAGAGAGATAGGTGTATACAAGCGCAAGTATAAATATTTTTCTGGTGTTAATAAAAGTGCTCAGTGTAATATAACAGAGCTATTAAGTATATAAGAAAGCTTGTGAATTGGTTGGCATACTATTATTATGTAGACTGAAAAAACACAGACTATATAAAGATGACAGAATAATCAGTCCATCAGTTAAGCACCATATGTGATACACACTTAGGCGATCATGTCTCGAAAGAGACATGACTTACGGGGCAGAAGTTTATCCCACAGTAGGTTGCCATTACTTTCTGTGGTAGACTGGTTGCCAGCCAAGGCTATAGAACCCAAGCTGTCCAGTTATTTAACCTATAACTGGAGGGAAGAGATGGATTAATACCTTTACCAAGGGTATTTGCGTGTAAGTGAATGCAAGGAATTTAACTGGAATTTAAACTTGGCTTTCTGATTTCTCATTCTGGGCCAATATCCACTGCACTACAATGCACATCCATGATAAAATAATACTCCTCCATAAAATAGGCCCACAAAAAACAGATCAATTAAGAAAAGACCTGATAAAATTTTTAAAGATCACGAACTAAATATCACCACCATCACTAATGCCAAAGTGACCATCTTCCTTGATGTAACCTTTGACATGAATAATGGCCAGAATAAACCACATACTAAGAGTCATACAACCGCAAATACATCAATGAAGAATTTAACCACCACCACAGAATTCTAGACAACTTACAGGAATCAATCAAATTTATTTTATCTACCAAAATCTTTGACAAAAGCAAAATTGAATATGTAAAGACCTTAGAAAAAAACTAACCACAATGTAAGTTTAGAATATTCAGATGAAAACAAAGAATAAAATTAGCCAAAACAAAGTAAATGTAACATCATATGGTTTAACTCACCTTTCAGTCACAATGTCCAAACAAATATCAGAAGAATTTTCCTAAATTTAATTCACAAGCATTTCACCAATTCCCCTACACTAAAAAAGGATTTTTAACAAAAACAATGTGAAGGTTAGTTATAGTTATGTTGAGAATATTGATAAATATATATCCCAACATAATATGATAAATAAACACATGGCCAACCTGCAAAATAATAGTAACTCTGCTATAAAAAATAGTAACTCCTATTATAAATAATAAGACCTGCTTACTAAAAGGCCAATGCATGACCAAAAGTATAATTTGCAGAGCTGGCATCCATTCCTATACCAATGTTAAATATTGTTTTGGCTTAAATGAAAACTAATGGAAATACTGGTATTACAATCATAAAATGACTCTAAGCCATAGAAAATATAGTAAAAGCACTGTCCTCTCAAAATATTTCTGGCAACTAAAAACAAAAACTCACTTATTAACTGGGATATCATTGCAAAATCCAAATCTTATAACAGAATATTAAATAGATGTAACCGACGTAATTTATAAAAATCTGTTATCTTAAACACTTAAATAACTGTAATTTACTTAACAAAAGTGAATTGATGACCATATACAAACATAGAAATAAATATCTGCTCAAAAATTGGAGTAGATAGATCTATCTATCGCCCGGTTCACACTCCACCCACATCTATTGAACAGGTTAAGAGGCTCATCCCTTGCTCCCTGTTTAGGATGTGGTCTCAGGCTTTCTCTTTTCCAATCTTTTCACTCTTACGTAACCCCTGGCACATCAGTGGCGTTACCGCCTTGCTCGGGGTGATAAGATTAAAAAAAAAAACATACATTGACCCGAATGAACATAAATTCTTGCTTTGTAGACATTTTTTTTACATTATTATTAATGTCTTGTTTTTAAAATGAAAACAATACCCTTGACCCAAAAGCACAAAACATATGAACTCTGCCCTAAAAATATTCTGACTATTAATTTAAATTTTAATTCAACTTACAGGATTTTACTTTCCAATTTTATGTTTAAGTTTGTTTCCAAATTAAATCAAGTTATACAAATAAAAAAATATCATCCCTACATTATAATAATATAACTACCATGAAAAACATGAGAACAAAAATTCAAATTCTGGAATAGACAGAAAGTTTAATTGTATAATGCTCGATCTATTGGATTGAGAATTATCATGAAATCCATCTCTTCTCTTAGCCTATTTATAGGCAAAGTAGTAAGGTAGACTAGGCTGTATAGTCTTGGTTGGCAAAAAGACCAGAAAGAGGTCATTAAGAAAGCAATGAGAAACCCTTTTACTATTTTCCAAGTCAGCAAAAAAGAAAAAAAATATCTGTAACCCTTAAGAGGAATGAAATTGTAATAAGGGTGCAAAGAATGAGAATGATATACCCCAGTGATTGTAATAAAGGGTTCGGTTCAAAATTCCTAGCACCAGAAGAAGGACGGAGCATACAAAATCTGAAATGTCATACAAATGGCAACAAAGATAAGGATAATAGTTCAAATAATGTAAATAGTGTAGCAAATCTATATTAAAAATACAGGTTCAACCTGGAGTTCACCTGTGATTTATCCTGCAACTAAGCTGCGTAGAACTTAGTTACAGTTTCTAGGACACAACTCATAATCTAGCATGATCAATACTTTTTTTTTTTTTTAAACTCAAACTTTGGTTATGGTGACTTTCTAGCACAATCATTAATGACTTCCAAATGATTCCATCTACCTAATTTCAGCCATAAAGCTTGGGTTAACCCATGGTATGGTTTATAGGCAATTCTCAATGGAACTGCATGCTGAGACTATCTCCCCAGGATGATATTTTCAAGAAGTCACCTTCCTGATAAATCGACTGTGGTGAAATTTGAACTCAGGTCTCAATGAGAGAAAGCAAACATTCTAAACATTTAGCCATGTGTCATTTCAATCACTATATTTAGCCATGTGTCATTTCAATCACTATATTTAGCCATGTGTCATTTCAATCACTATATTGGCTAATACTAACTTCATTCTTTATACCCAATTTATTGTTGTTGAATCTCCACAGCCGCCTTCAATCCTTTGTTGTCAAATGATTGCACCATGAAGATACAAATCAAAAGAAGCCAATTTTTTAAACCAACAGCACATCGTCTATTTTGAAGCTGATTCTAGCCCCCAAACTCTTATTGTTGTGGGTGGCTTCAGTTGAAACTAATACAAAATAATATGAAGATCAGGTTTATTCATTCATGCTATGCAATGTGATCAATTGTTTTTTTAAACAAGGCCATAATGCTCAAACCCTTAGTTACAATGGCTAGTGTAACCATTGATGGCTTTTAAATGGGTTCCATCTACCCAATTTCACTCACAAAACTTGGATTAATCTGTAGTATGATTTTCAGGCACTTTCCAAAAGGTGCCATGTGCTAGGATCACCTCTCCAGGTCATAATTAAGAAGAAGTCACCTCCCTGACAAATCAGGGTAAGACTTGAACCTAGATCTCATGGCCAGAAAGCAAATGTTATAACCAGTCGGCCATGTGTCCACGAATAAAGATAAAAAGACAAAAGGATGAAACTTGTTGACTAAGGTAAGTTTTCTTTTCATCTTTATTCATAGTTGGTTTATAGGTGTTTTTCTAGTTCTATCTGTATACTAGCAGTATAGCCCAGTGTTGCTCGGATGTAATGAAAACTTTAAAACTAATCCATGGTCCTGGAGCTCAGACTCTGAACATTGACACGAAAGACTAAAAAGCAATAGTTGTTCCTAGTTAAAGCGAAACCGTAGACTAAAAGAGAAATGAATGGATGTAAGTCAAATTTTGATTTCCTGGTATCGATATCAAATAAGTTTTTTTCGTCGTAAACTGAATTTTGAAGGTTAAATAAGCCCTCTCAGTAAATGGTATCATGGCTGAAACTAAGAACTACAATTATACCTATTAGAGCCAAACCTGAAACAAAAACTAAAATAAAAGGGCTGAAAAAAATACAGACATACAGGCAGATAAACAGACACACACAAACGTCTTGCCTTTTATATATATATATATATAGTATCGATTTTCTGGACTATTGTAAGAACTGCAAACTTGAAACTTCTGAATATCATTTCTTATGTTTTTGTTTATGAGTGTATCAAATTTGATTAAAAATCAGACCACTTCTCCTATAACCCGATTTTTTTTCAATTATTGATTTTCGATATTTATTGGGGGTACCTCGACACAAAACCTAGCTAAGAACATGCACAGATGCTTATAGTACAACTGTGTAAATTTTCAAGGAAATCAGTTCAGCCATTTTAGAGTCTATAGGTAACGGACATACACACAGACACACAAAGTTCCATTTATAAATAAGTTTAGACATTTATGTATATAGTGTGTATGTGTGTGAGAAACTTGAGTTAAAACAAAAATTTGTTTTAGAGTCTTGTCCAAATACTAAACAGCCCAAACTAGTAACTGAACTACAAACAAGTTTTCAATATCATTAGTCGAGTCATTTTCTATTTTCAAGTGTGTTGGCTCATGTAAACTTATTAAAATAAAAAAATTAAAAAAAGACAAAAAGGTGGATATCGCGAAGGTTAGATTTTTAGCTGGTAATACACAGGGTGACCCCAAAAAACGGGAACTTTTTAACAACCCAATAAAACCAAGAGTGATGGAAGAAAATATTTTATTCAATGTAATTGAAACCTTAAAACATGCCATTTAAGAAACAATGATGGAGTTTTCATTTTTTTTTTTTTAAATTATGTCCAGTAGACGGCGTCCTCCTGTAAAAATGCATTCTTGAAATCTGCTGTTGAGATTCCTCATTGACTGCTGCAACATCTCAGCTGGGATACTGTGAATTTTATCCTGAATTTTCTGTTTTGACTCATCCAGAGTTCTTGGTCGAGTCATGTACACTTTATTCTTGAGACAGCCCCACAAGAAAAAAAATCACAAATGAACAAATAAAATATTCTCATTTTTTTGGGTCACCCTGTATTAAGCAGATTGGAGGCATATCCCCAAGCCAGAATCTAAGTCTTGTGAAATTCCTCAAATACCTAACCTATAACAAATCACTATATCAATGTACTTTTTAAAATTCTTATTAACAAGTAACCTATTAAAATATCCATGAGTGCATAGCTAAGTGGTTAGAGTGTTAGTATTCAGGCCATGAGACTAGAGTTTGAATTTTACTATAATCAGGGAAATGAATAATACAATACAGCCTTGGAGAGATGATCCCAGAATCCAACACTGTCAAGAAATGTCTCAACATGTATCAAGTTCACCCAAACCCTGTGTGTGAAACTGGGTAAACAACTGTTTACAAATCACTGAAAGTTGTATTGTAGAGCATTGTCACAAGCCATTGTAACAGAAAGTACTGGCCTTTTTTCAAATTGTTCATCACACCAGATTATGCACTCTTTCCCAGAAACTATAACTAAAATTCACTCAAAATAATTGCAATATAAATTGCAGGTTGGTGTTGTGTGCACTGAAAAAATATTAATGTGTCTGAATAGGCATATGCAACAGGGATTAGCTAGATAATCACCCTAAGAGAATAAATAATCTCCTGAGATTGACAGATACCTACTACTACTGATCTTTTTTTTTTTTTTTTTTTTTTAATAAATCATATCACCCCTTGCAGGGCAGTAAAGCTACAAAGACGCAAGGGGTTCCAGAATAAAAAAGAATAAAAGAAAAACATTATTAAGAAGCAAAAACAATAAAAGTTCAAGATAATTCAGTTGACTAAGCAAAGAAAAACTTCAACAATAAAATTAACAAAAAAGAACAAAGGCAACAGATGGAGTACTAAATACAAAAAATGTCAGTAACACATTGGAGGCAACCAAGCACTACACGAGAGAGAGAGAGAGAGAAAGAAGAATAAATCAGAGAAAGAGAGAGGGGGAAAGATAAGTTAGTGAGAGAGAAAAGGATATGTTTTGCAGAGAGAGAGAGAGAGAAAAGGATATGTTTTACAGGGAGAGAGAGAAAAGGATGTTTTACAGGGAGAGAGAGAAAAGGATGTTTTACAGAGAGAGAGAGAAAAGGATATGTTTTGCAGAGAGAGAGAGAGAAAAGGATATGTTTTACAGGGAGAGAGAGAGAAAAGGATATATTTTACAGGGAGAGAGAGAGAGAGAGAGAGAGAAAAAGATATGTTTTACAGGGAGAAGAGAGAGAGAAAGGATGTTTTACAGGGAGAGAGAGAGAAAAGGATGTTTTGGGGAGAGAGAGAGAGAGAAAGAGAAAAGGATGTTTTACAGGGAGAGAGAGAGAAAGGATGTTTACAGGGGAGAGAGAAAAGGATGTTTTACAGGGAGAGAGAGAAAGAGTGTTTTACAGGGAGAGAGAGAGAGAAAGGATGTTTCGGGGAGAGAGAGAAAAGGATGTTTTACAGGGAGAGAGAAAGGATGTTTACAGGAGGGAGAGAAAGGATGTTTTACAGGGAGGGAGAGAGAGAGAAAAGGATGTTTTACACAGAGAGAAAAGGAAGGATATTGTTTTACACAGAGAGAAAAGGATGTTTTTACACAGAGAAAAAGGATGTTTTACACAGAGAGAGAGAAAAGGATGTTTTTACACAGAGAGAGAAAAGGATGTTTTACAGAGAGAGAGAAAAGGATGTTTTACACAGAGAAAAGGATGTTTTACACAGAGAAGAGAGAAAAGGATAAGTGACACAGAGAGAGAGAAAAGGATAAGTGACACAGAGAAAAGGATGTTTTACACAGAGAGAGAAAAGGATGTTTTTACACAGAGAGAGAGAAAAGGATGTTTTTACACAGAGAGAAAGGATGTTTTACACAGAGAGAGAGAAAAGGATGTTTTTACACAGAGAGAGAGAAAAGGATAAGTGACACAGAGAGAGAAAGGATAAGTGACACAGAGAAAGGATAAGTGACACAAAGAGAGAGAACGATAAGTGACACAAAGAGAGAGAACGATAAGTGACACAAAGGAAAGAAGGAAATAAGTGACACAAAGAGAGAGAGTGAGAACGATAAGTGACACAAAGAGAAAGAGGCAAAACGATAAATAAACAAAAGAAGATGGATAAGTGACAAAGAGAAAGACCGATAAGTGACAAAGAGAGAGATGGATAAGTGACAAAGAGAGAAAGAGAGAGAACGAGTAAGTGACAAAGAGAAAGAGAGAACGATAAGTGACAAGAGAGAAAGAGAGAGAGAACGATAAGTGACAAAGAGAGATGGATAAGTGACAAAGAAAGAGAGAGATGGATAGAGAGACAGAGAGAGAGAGAGTAAGTGACAAAGAAAGAGAGAGAGAACGATAAAGCAAGAGAAAGAGAGAGAGAACGATAAGTGACAAAAGAGAGAAAGAGAGAGAACGATAAAGCAAGAAAGAAATCGAGTAAGTGACAAGAGAAAGAAAACGATAAGTGACAAAAGAAAGAAAGCAAGCAAGCAAGAAAGAAACGATAAAGCAATCGAGAGAAAGAGAGAGAGTAAGTGACAAAGAGAGAAAGAGAGAACGATAAAGCAAGAAAGAAAGCAGAGTAAGTGACAAAGAGAGAAAGAGAGAAACGAGTAAGTGACAAAAGAGAGAAAGAGAGAGAACGATAAGTGACAAAGAGAGAAAGAGAGAGAACGATAGTGACAAAGAGAAAGAGAGAGAGAACGATAAGTGACAAAGAGAGAAAGAGAGAGAACGATAAGTGACAAAGAGAAAGAGAGAGAACGATAAGTGACAAAGAGAAAGAGAGAGAGAGAGAGAGAACGATAAGTGACAGAGAAAGAGAGAGAGAAAACGATAAGTGACAAAGAGAAAGAGAGAGAAACGATAAGTGACAAAAGAGAGAAAGAGAGAGAAACGATAAGTGACAAAGAGAGAAAGAGAGAGAGAACGATAAGTGACAAGGAAAGAGAGAGAGAACGATAAGTGACAAAGAGAGAAAGAGAGAGCGAGTAAGTGACAAAGAGAGAAAGAGAGAGAGAACGATAAGTGACAAAAGAGAAAGAGAGAGAACGATAAGTGACAAAGAGAGAAAGAGAGAGAACGATAAGTGACAAGAGAAAGAGAGAGAACGATAGGTGACAAAAGAGAAAGAGAGATGGATAAGTGACAAAGAGAGAAAGAGATGGATAAGTGACAAAGAGAGAAAGAGAGAAAGAGAAAAGGATAAAGAATTTACAGAGTCAATAATATTCATGATTTTCAGTGAAAATATAACAAGCTTTTACTGTCTACACAACATGAGCCTCTTGATATTAGTAGAGACACTACAAGATTCTCACATGAAAATCGTAACATGCTTCATTAATGAGCATAAAACAGTTTGTAGAATAAAATTCAATATTAATTACCATATCACTTGGAATGGCTGTTTAATTCTATACTTGCAAGAGAAAACAATCTTTACAGTTTATACAAAATGGTTTGTGAACGCTTTATCCAGAGCTGGTAATTCAATGACCCTAATAAATAATCTTATTTCAAAATGATTTTTTTTTTTATCTAATCTAATGTAAATATTTTACCTTGAATTGTATCAATGTTGACTGACCACCTACTGAAAACACAGGCATAAAACTCTCGCAACTTGAATACTTGAGACGTTCTATATTTGAAGCAGAGCATCAATTTTATTATAAAAACACAAAAGGCCAATGCCATACAAAAGGCCAATGCCATACAAATATACATAAACCAGTTGGAACTGATTAACAAGATCTTGTACATTACATTGCTTTGTCGTAAATCAAAAAATGAAAACTGATATAGTTCACATAGTTAAGTTTTGTAACTACTTATATTATAGAGAATATAGCCAGTGTCAGTGCATACTATCCCTGAAGCCCTGATGTCAGGGGTGGTCTTAAGCCTGATTGAGGTGGGGGCTACAGGCAGTGCCTTGTGACCCTCACTATCTTAACATTTGCTTTTTTTTTTTCTACCTACATCTATATACATTACAAATTAAACTAAGCACAACTAATAAAGGAAGAAAAATTTCCACTGATTTTGATGTTTGTCATTATTTTCATCTAAATTCCTGAATTTATTTTGATTATGCTATGTTTAAAAAAACACACCATGTAAAAATTCATTACTTTCTATCCGTAATGTTTAATGGGTTAATATTATTCAACTTTTTAATAAAAATCTCAAGTTGATAAAAATTAAGCTAATTGCCAATCAATTCAAATTTTGTAATTTAGTAATGTTTATAAATTTATGAATAAACAAATTGTTTTTCATATTTATTTCTTCATAATTTGATAAATGATAAATTTTGCAATGCATTAGTTTTAATATAAATACATTACTTTTTATAATGTTGTAAATATAAAATTGTTCTTGTAAATAAACAATCTAATAAATATTGTTTCATATTTTTGTTGTAAATTCTCAAGAATAAAAACGGTGTATAGATTCACTTTTATCATGTCTAGTTTTCATTACAATTCTAACAATCACTTTAAAACAATAAACATTGTCAAGAAGTAGAGGTAGTTAAAATAATAGCAGTGTCAAAGGAAAAACCATTCTTTTGACACTCCGATTTTTTGCAGACATGTAGGTTCAATTAATTAGTTATTAACCCTCTAACAATCTTTTATGTTTTGTGTCCCTTCAGGACATAGGTGATGATGGCCCTACATCACTTCCTATCCTCCACCCTTTTTTTTAATCAATTCACTCCAACTAAGGCAGTACTGCCACTGATGTGCAGGGAGTACATAAGAGAGTTAAAGATTTAGGCAGGAGGAGAGTGAAGAGAAAGCTACAGGGGGTGAAAGAGAAAGGGCAAGAGAAACGATGTGAACACAGGAGAGAAGACAGTTGCGAAGGTAGAGAGAAAGGAAAAGAACAAAATGCACGAGGTGATGTAGAAAGAACTGGAGTTAAATGGATAAGAGATGGGAACTGCATTTAAATTCTTGGAGGCTGTAGCCACCAGGAAAGTAAGTATATGGAAGGGAGTTCCACAGGCGGGAAGTGCAAGAAAAGAAGCTACTGGAGTAGAATTGTCATTTCCATTTGGTTGATCTAACTGTAAAAGAGTGGAACCTTGTTGCCAGGCTGGTTGCCCAAGTAAATTCTTGAGAAGGGGGCACCAGTGACCTAAGTTTGTCAGAGCAGAAGCCATGAAAATATTTATAGAAGAGACAGAGGGAATCCACATTCTGCAGATGAGAACGTAGCTGGAGTTGAACTGCCAGGTCGGGACCAATCACATTACAGATTCTCCTTTGGAGCCTGTTGAGAACACAGAGGAACAGCAGGGGCATCTGATCAGATATGACAACATTGCTCTTAATATATGTTGCCCTGTTGTTTCTTCCAAACCCAGATCTGCCATCTAATTTGTTGAAGCCCATCAAGTATATCACACACTGTTTACCCCTGCCTCTCTTTCCCTCTGCATGCCCTGTGAGTATCAGATTCTCCGAGCCCTCCTTTCTCATTGCATCTCCCAGAAACTCCAGCTCTCTCTTCCTGATGTTAAGTACAAGTTTCCTTTTCTTATACATTTCCTCCAAAACTTTGTTGTTTCTCCCATGTTCAGTCTACAGTATCCTCAACATCCTTCTGTAGAATCCCATTTCCATAACTTTGAGTCTTTCCTTCATTCACTGCCATATAAGAGGACAAACATCACATGTCTAACAATACATTACCCCCATAAAGTTAGTGAAAGGACAAGACAAGACAATCAAAGACCAGGAGTCAATAGGACAGAAGATGAGGATTGACATTACAATTAAATTTTTTGAAGATCATAGTTAACAGGAAATAGTTTACATATTTTGCATTAGATTTAATATTTTTTTAATAGCAATTAATAATTATCTCTCATTGAGCTTAATTATTTACCTCAAAAAGAAAGAGAAAAAGAGAACCACCTTCTCATCAAAATTGGTGGTGGCTTTATATCCAGTAAATAGCCCTCTAGTGTGATTTCAAAGTTTCAAGGGCAATCACTCAACAGCATTTAATATAATTGTCAAAGACAAATGCAAACTGATTTGGTTGTTTTGAAACAAGATAATGTTGGTGAAGCATACAGTAAATGGATTAAATATTGAGAACTTCTTTCATTAAATGTGCTAAAGAAAAAAAAAAGAACTTACATAGTGAACAACTGTTGCTGGTATTTTATTTGTTGTACAAGCAACAATATCTATTATGCTTTTCAATGTATGATTTAGACTTTCACTGTTACATTGTTGTAGTTTGGTGTTGATCTGTTTTGGGAAAAATACTAAATGACCATTTGCTGATGGTGATTTATCAAAAGGTACCGCTATTTTGTTTTCAATAAGGTACTCTGAAGTACAAAGTAAGCTAAATGACAACCCCAGCATACAATATAGTAAAGACATGTGACAAAACAGGTTGTATTATATCCTACTATAGGCCTACACTAGTTTGGGGATAGAGTTAAGTGCTAGGGAGATTTCACAGCATCTTGGAAGGTATATGTAGTTTGAAAGCAGGAAATATAAATTTCATAAAGACATGAGTATTTCTATAGCAGCAGAAGTGTTAAATATATATAAAAAAAAAAAGAACAGAAATGAATAGGAAAACAAAAAGAAAAAGAAAAGGAAAATGGAAAAGGAAAAAGAAAAAACGAAAAGAAAAAATGAAAAAACGAAAAGAAAAAAGAAAATGAAAAGAAAAAATGAAAAGGAAAAAGAACATGAAAAGGAAAAAGGGAAGGAAAAGGAAAGGAAAAAGGAAAATGAAAAGAAAAAAGGAAAAGAAAAAAGGAAAAGAAAAAGAAGAGGAAAAAAGGAAAAGAAAAAGGAAAAGCAAAAAAAAAGATGCAAACAGGCAAGCAAAATAAAAAAACACAAACAGGCAAAAAAACACAGACAAAAAAGTAAAATAAGCAGCAAGAAAAAAATCACAAACAAACCAAAAAAGCAATAAGAAATGCAAACACGCACAACAAACTAAAAATACATCTTTATGAAGGGTGAGAGTATTGGCAAGAAATGTCTGTTCTTGCAAGAACGTTGTTTTAAATCAAGGAACATCAGCCATGACAAAAGCATTGTTATCCAAGATTGTTGACATGTCTACTTGCAACAAAATTGACCCTTGAAGCAGAGATATAATTTGCTTTTCATTGTCAGTAGCTATTTCATCAATTCACCAATAGTTGTACCACTTGTCAATAATGAGGCCTGACAGTCATAGCATGGCTTTAATAAACTTTCTGATAGTTTGCGTGCATCCATTTTTAGCAATTTGGTATTTGATAATTTCCTATGAGAACATTTTTGCTTTCTTCTGTCTGTGGAATTTCTAAATGCTAAAGTATTTCAAAATTTTAAATTAGTCGAGATATTGGGTTTATTATTTTTGCTTTATGTTCTTGCATTGTTTCATAAGAAAAAGAAATCTGTGTACAATAAGCATATTATTAGTATGGTTTTATTGATTGAAGAGTCAATAAAACGATATGCCAAAAAGCATCTGAATAGAAATGAGATCATTTTTTTTTCTTTGGTGGCAGCAAGGGAATATTCACAAAATAAAGAAAATGTTAGTTAAATATTTTACAGTTATCTGAGCCTCATATATTATGGCGACTTTCCAAGCATAGCTTAGACATGGTATAAGGTCTGAAAGTATGAGGCACCACTGCTCAGTCATAATTGTTCTAGTGAGTCAAACTTGTTAACCATTACACCATGTCAAGGTGCCCAGATGTTTTCCAAGCAGAGCTTAGATATGGCACAAAGTCCAAAAGTATGGGGCACCCAGTGAGGATCAAACTCACTGCTCAGTCATAATTGTTCTAATAAGACAATCATGTTAACCATTATGCCATGTTGAGGTACCCAAATGATTTTATGAGCATAGCTTAAATGTGGCACAAGGCTAAAAGAAATGGATCATCCAGAGGGACGATCAAACTTACTACTCAGTCGTAATTGATCAAACAAGACGAGCTTGCAAAACACTACACTGTGTTGAATTGTTCGAAATGATTTTCTAAGCATAGGTTAGATATGGTATAAGGTTGAGAATGTGCAGCACCTAGTGAGAATCAAACAGAATTGTATATTAATATAAATATAGAATTGTTGTTCTTAAAATGACATTAATATTACTTTACTAGAATCAGATAAACATTGTATATTTAATGTTAGTAGATATGTGTTTTAAATCTTAATAATATGGTAAGAGCACGTGTTGTTGACATAAAAATTAAACAAATATTTAAATAAAAATATAATAATTGATTACATATGACAAAAGTAATAAGCGATAAATCAATCCTGCATGTTTTAAGCAGAAAAAAATCACAGAAGATGATGGTGCAATCTTCTGCATGCTCTTGGGTGCCTAATATAAGGGCAGAGACATTTTATGAGGAAATTTCCCAACCCCCTACCAAATTTATTAATTTCACACTTTTTGAACATTTAAATGATTTTGCAACCTCGATCTCAGTTTCCCACATATTGAAGACATGCCACCCTAATTTTTAAGACCCCATTCCCTGATCACTGTAATCTTAAACTGTTCAAGTCAAGGCTTAACTGGTATCTTTCCCACATATCTCCATAAACTGTGCCTCTTAACTTTTATTCTGTAGCCCTCTCTCAGCCTTGAGTAGCACTTGGGCCTTGTACAGGGTAAATATTATTGCAAATAAAAAATTTAAAAAATTTAAAAAAAAAACTATATAAATAAGGTTCTGCAAGTTTTAAGTAAGATAAAAATATAAATGAAAGCGTCCAAGTTGAAAAATAATATGTTGAAGTGTAAATTATGTCCCTAATTCTTGCATGAGAAGTTATTCAGAATCATGTAGACTCAGTGGAAACAGGGTGAGCAATAACCGTGCAGTAAAAACTAGACAAGATACACCCGGGTATAGTCAATGAAACAATTTACTCCCATAGGGGCTCAGTTTAAATCTAGATAACTCTCTTCTGACCTAGCTCACACCTCATCCTTGCCCTGGGTATAACAAACAGCATTTAGCATCAAGGCCTCTGACTAGGAGATTTTGAGGAGCGTGGAATCAATTGCTGTTGTTCCCTGGTACTCCCTGACTTGGGGCAGTAATACCTGTTAGGGTCCCAGCTATGAGAAAATAATGAACCCCACCCCCAAACAAAAACAAAAGACTATAAAAGTATTAAAATATATTTCATATAGTAAATGACGAACAATACATTTTTAAAGTAAAATCACAAGCAGTACACTTTTAAAGCAAAATTACCAATAATACATTTTATCTCTAGTTGAAGGCATACAATTGTGTTCCGAATATATTTAGTTGAAGCCATAAACTTCTGTTCAAAATATTTAGATTTTGGCTTTAACTAACAGAGGTTGATGTGCTGCTAAACAAAATCAAAAAACCATCAATCCAAGAACTGACTTGTAACTTTTAATGCCTCAAAAACCAAGTTCATAACCAAGTTTATCAGTGAGCTGACCCTAAGCTTAATCCATCTCTTCTCTCTCCAACTATAAGTTAAATAGGACAGTTTGGGTTCTATAGCCTTGGTTGGCAACCAGTCTATTGCAGAAAGTAAAGGTAATCTACTGCAGGAAAATCTATCTAGTCAGTCATTTCTCTTTCAAAATGTGATCGCCCACACATGTATTACATAATATGACCATCAAATATGTACTTACATTTTTTGTTTGCAATTAAAAAATATAAAACCAACAATGATGAAAATTACATCACATAAATTCCTATCATATCATTTTAATGGTATATGTAATGATTTATTCAGTAAAGCAATTATCTAATCTAAATCTAAACTTATTTATAAATGGAACTTTGTCTGTGTGTGTGTGTCTGTGTGTATCCATTGCCTATAGAGTCCGAAACAGCTGAACCGATTTTCTTGAAAATTTACACAGTTGTACTATAAGCATCTGCGAGTGTTCTTAGCTAGGTTTTGTGTTGAGGTACCCCCAATAAATATCGAAAATCAATAATTGAAAAAAATCGGGTTATAGAAGAAGTGGTCTGATTTTAATCAAATTTGATACACTCATAAACAAAAACATAAGAAATGATATTCAGAAGTTTCAAGGTTGCAGTTCTTACAATAGTCCAGAAAATCAATACTATATATATATATAAAAAGGCAAGACGTTTGTGTGTGTGTGTGTCTTATCTGTCTGTATGTCCTTTATACAAATCCACAAATTTTATCCGATTCTTACCAAACTTCACACAAATATTCTTTAGGCTGAGTCTGAGCTCCAGGACCATGAATTAGTTTTAAAGCTTTCATTACACCCGGGCAACACTGGGATATACTGCTAGTTGATGATAAAATCAAATGTGAATGTCAGCATTTCCTTTCAAGTCTATTCTCTTCAATAAAAGCTACCATTCACTTAAAACAAATTCACGTAGGTGGGCAGTACCAAGTTAGCATAAGCAAATATGCTCTCTTCCTCCATTCTTGTACAATCACTGAAGTTAAGCAACATCGAGCATGGCGTCATATTCAGTAGATTTTTTACAAATGTCAAATTTGAAACTGCGTTTATATTGGTGATATCTGTATATTTTTTATTTTTCAAGATTGTTTAAAATCATATTTCTTTAATTCTTATTTTTTTAATGGCTTCTTTAATCACAATGTATACATCCATTCAATAATCTGAATAAAAATAGTGTAAATAATAATAAATGCTTATCTCTGAAAGTCAAACAAAAATGTCAGTGTCAGAGTCAGTTATATCAAGATGGCATCTTTTTGTCGTAATGTGAAGATTAATTTTTTTGAAAAAAATTTTTTTATTATTATACATCAATTTATTCAGACTAGAATTCTCAGCTAGAAAGACAGAGATAATCCATGACATTTACTCGGAACAAACTGTCAATTATGGAGAGAAAACAAATTAAGTAGGCAAAAGGGTCATGAGAGAAAGGTATGAGGTATCTTATTATAGTGCAATAGTTAGCAAGCTTGTCTTGCTTGAACCTATTATAGTTGAATAGTGATTTTCACAGGGTACCCATATTTTCGACCTTGTGCCACATCTAAGCAGCACATAGAAAATCAACATAAAGCAAAGGTATGTCTTCTCACCAAATTTATTCAACTAATACAGCAAGGTGATCCTATTAGAAGGAGGAGTCCGACTAGGATTTGTTATTGGTAAACACAATCTTAACATAAGACATGCAAAATGATCCCACGTTGATGACAGACCCAGAATAAAAACTGCTGTAACACCTAGACAAGATAGTAAAAGAAAGTGAGAAGAAAGGACAAACTATCAACTGTTCAGTCCTGTAGAAGGATGCTAAAAATATCATAGACAGAACATGTGAGCAACAAGTTTTAAGAAAAAAAGCACTTGTACTTAGAATCAGAAAGAATTAGTTGAAATTTCTAAGACATCAGTCAGTTAAGTGCCATACGTGATACACGCTTGGGCGATCATGTCACAAAAGAGACATGACTGACTGGGCAGAATATTATCTCGCAGTAGGTTGCCATTGCTTTCAAGGCTATAGAACCCAATCTGTCCTGTTATTTAACCCATAACTGGAGGGAAAAGACGGATTAATACCTTTCCCAAGGGCATTTGCACATAAGCGAATGCAAGGAATTCAACTGGAATTCCAACTTGGCTCCCTGATTTCCGGGCCGATATCCACTGCACCACAACACATTCTAAGACATATGAGGAAAAAATATGAAAGTTGGATAATTTAACACTCACAGAATATAATAAAGGCAAGAAGAGCAAAGATAAATATTGAGTAACCTACCTAACAAACTGGATGTGCATTGTGGTGCAGTGGCTATCGGCTTGGAACAAGAAATCGGGGGACCGAGTTCGAATTCCGTGCATTCACTTATATGCAAATACTCCTGGGAAAGGTATTAATCCATCTCTTCCCTCCAGTTATTGGTTAAATAACAGGACGGATTGGGTTCTATAGCCTTGGCTGGCAACCAGTCTACCACAGAAAGTAATGGCAACCTACTGCAAAATAATCTTCTGCCCAGTCAGTAATGTCTCTTTCGAGACATGATCGCCCAAGCGTGTATCACGTATGGCACTTAACTGACTGACCTAACAAACTATAGTAAATGGATGACAAAGAGACTGAGAGGGATATTAATGGCACAAATTTGGAGCTACAAAGAGGAAGCTGTAGAAAGTCATGATCGCTCACTCTCTAAAAGACAGTAGGTGTAGTAGTTGCTACTTTGGTTATTACACCATCCAGTTTTTTTTTTATGCAGTCATAGTAGACAACCTCCGAAGAAATTTGAATTTTATTTAATCCCCATTCTGCTGTTCATATCGTGAAATTACTAAACATAGCTTAGATGTGGCACAAACCAGAAAGTATGAAGCATTCAGTGAAAATCTAGCTCACTCAGTTAAGTGCCATACGTGATACATGCTAGGTTGTCATAACTTTCTGCAGTAGACTGGTTGCCAACCAACACATTAAAACCCAATCTGTCCTGCTATTTCACCCATAGTTGGAGGGAATAGATGGATTAATACCTTTCCAAAGAATATTTGTGCATAAGTGAATGCAACAAATTCAACTAGAATTTGAATTAAGCACTCCAATTCTCATTCCGTGCTGATATCCACATCACAAATCTGAAAAACATTCTTACAATCTAAAAATATTTTATGGCTTTAAATAACCTACAAAGGGTTGATAAACCATAGAAAATGAATCAAATCATTAAAATTAGCTGAGAACTATACAAGTATAGAGGGCATTCAGTAAGAATTAAATTCATGACAGTCATTATGGTCTGCAAGACAACTTCCTTAACGATTGCTCCAGAACAAGTTAGCCCAGTATTGTAATAAACCAGGGTTGACTAAACTACATCTACAAAGGAATAGTAATATCAAAAACTATTTGATTATTTACTTCTCATAATAAACGTATTCTTGATCTTTCCTACAAATAATTATAAATACACTGGTAATTTAATCTTCTGCATAATAGAATCTGACTAATTTAAACTAGTTATTCAATGCTATTAAATGACCTAGTTTTTTATTCATTCAACTAAATGGCATTTAAGGAGAGAAAAAAAAAAAGAACCAAACCCAATGTCTGTTCTAACATGACTCACTCTTCAATGAATAATGCCGTAACCATTTAATTCCAAAAAGCAGTTCTTGTTTTTAACTTTTTTTTTGTCTACTATCCAGTAATGGAATGTACAAGTAGTATAATAGATATTGGCCCAGAAGAGTGAAATCAGAGAGCAGAGTTCAAATTTCAGGCATTCACATTTGTTCAAATACCACTTGGAAAGGCATGACTCAATCTCTTCTCCTATATATGAGCTAAATATAAGAGACGAGGGCTTCCTGGCCTTGAAAACTGAACTACAAACTGATTTCTTACAATGAATATACATCTGGGCTTAACAAAAAGGAAAAAGTGAGAAAATACATGGAGGGAAAAATGTGTGGTGGAGACAACAATAGAAACATAAAAGATATAGATATGTCAAACATTTGGCCGAAAGTGAATTGCAGATAGATACATTCATTTTTATAGTATAAAACTAAAACTTTTGGCATTTTTTATAAAAAATGATGAAATCACATACACAAACATAGGAATTATATATATATATATATAAATTATCTTCTGCCTCAATATACTAAATTTAAGTTACATGATGCCACAGAATTAAATGATCCCAACACCAAGAATGAACCAGCATAATAAAAAAAAATTCCAAATATTGGACAATTTTTGTCTTTATTTTCATCTGAAATTAAAGCCAAAAAACGATTTTGAGAATGGCTCATGATTAAAGATAATAGACATTCATTGTCTGTTATATTTAATAATATATGTTTAGAAAACCTTGATACACTATATATATATATAACTCAACACATCATTTAGATTGGTTATAAATTAAGTTCTATAAACGAAATTGGATCATTTCATCAGACCACACTATATTTGTTCCATTCAGTATAAATATTCCCCCCTGCCCCCCGAAATAAATATTTCTTTAAAATGAAATGGAAAACAGGTAACATGATCTAGAACAGAAACTTTAGCCTTATCTCAGTTTGGGATCACAAAAAGTCCATTGTCCTTAGATAGTGACCATAAACTCATTACACACTCATTCACAAGCACATTAATATGTATATACATATAACCCTACCTATTAACACAATCATGTATACTTATATCCACATACACATATCTATACTTCCACATATGTACATACAAATGTGTTTGTGCATACACTTACATATACTCACAAACACACATCTATCCATGCTCACATATAAATATTACATTTGCACACTTACAAATATATTTATGAAAATTGGATTCATAAATGTATAATTAGTAGTAACATACTTATGCAAGTGTACTAACAAATCTTATATATACTCAGAAAATAAGCATATATTTTCATACTTACACACATACATACATATATCTCCCTACAGACATGTCTGTACTTATATATGTGTACATACAAATGTGTACTCATGTATGCATCTATCCATCCATCTATATTCACATGTAACTATTGTGTGGTCTGATGAAATGAGCCAATTTAGCTCATAGAAATGAATTATAATTTATGACCAATCTAAATGATGTGTTGAGTTTTCCTTTATAAATATCATATTGCTCTGGATAACATCTGTTGAGTTCTCTGTACATATATAACACTTGATATTTTATATTAAGTAGATCTTGTTGGATTATCTTCACCAGTCAAAGACTTAACATCTATATATATATATATATATATATATATATATTTATTTATGCTCTCGCATGTCAGTCGAGCACTATGGAGAAATGGTAGACTTTAAAAACAGTAACTACTCACGAATTTATGCATCTTTAATTAATGAATTTGATCACTTGGCTACTGGCGTTTGTTTACATTGTATATATAAAATGCTAAAGTCTGCCTTCCTCTACCGAGCACCCATATCTCAACAGTAAAATTATCAACTGATATCAATTCAGTTGGGTTTCAATCCTGGCTAGAAACAATCGGATGTTTAACCATACTGATGGGCTGTGATACAGCAAAACAGGACCACCTGTGGATGACTATATATATATATATATATATATATATATATACACACACACACACATATGTATATATATATATACACACACACACACATATATACACACACATATATATATATATACACACACACACACATATATATATACACACACACATATATATACACACACACACACATACACACACACACAATATATATATATATATATATATAAGAACACATTGTGTGTGTATGTGCGTGTACACATTTCATGCATCTCTCTAAAGTCTTGAAATATATCTAGAATAGACAAAAGAAATCTTCTATAATAATAAAATGTTTAGTTTCATAATCTCCAAAACATGATAGCTTCCCAAACTTCAGGGTTGGATCAATGTTGTATCTGTTCATCTTCTCAGCCATCTAATCTTTAAATGTAATGTGACTATTCTTGGATTTAGATAAATTTAGCAAAAAAGAACAAAAATTGAGCTTGTCCCTGAGGATCCCAACCTTGGAGCAGTACCTCTTTTATTACAAAATAAAAAAAAAAGTGATGTATTCTGACACCTTCAAAAACAAAAGTTGCACAAAGAAGTGGACCATCACTTTCAACTAACTACCACTAATTCCAGTGTTTTATAAATTGGTTTTGAGATTTACAAATAAATAGGAAAAGGGTTAACATTTCTTTACCAATTCTTAGTTCGTGGAGAATGTCAAAATAAACTGTGACAGTTAGCACCTTCTGTTTAAACATGTAAGTCAAGAATTGTGGGGAGTAATGATGGAAATTCACCCCAACCCAGGCGCATTAGGTATGGGAGAGTATATATCATATTCTACCCCAGTCAAATGCTTGTCAAATATGCAACAAATATTATTACTCTGGATTGACCTGTTACTGCTGAACTTTTAAAAATTATGAAACAAGTATGCTTAAAATTTAACATAATTAAGTCTCTAAACTATGTAATAGATAACTCTAGATACTAGCCTTCAAGTTAGTTTTTTTTTTTTAGTTTCAACAATTCACATTCCAGAATTTAACCTACATAAATAAAAAAAAATGTTAGTCAGCTATAGTTTTCAATGTTCTAAGTTTTTAGATTTGAGAAATAATAGCCAAAAAAGAAATCTGAAAAGGTCTAACTTATTTTCTTCTAAACTCATGTAAAAAAAAAAGGTTCATGTTAATCCACACACAGTAATTTCATTTGCATTTATTCTAAAACAGTTATCTCAATGTAAAAAAAAAAAATGGAGCAGAAAAAAACAGCTGTTGTTTTTATAAGCAACTCTGTTAATTCTGGGACGAAATAGATTTTAAGGATCGTAAAATTGTGGTGTCACAACTGTTTGAATACCTCTTGAATGATAATCTTAATGTTATATTATCAATTTCTACTATCCACTAGTCATGATTATAAGAATGTAAAATAAAAACATTTTTGTACACTTAAGATTTTGAATAAAAAGACCACCACAAATGCTACCACAACCACCATCCCCCCAAAATTACTTCTTTTTTTATCATTTTACCCTCAACAAGGTGATAATGCCACTAAGAATAGATGTTACTAAGAGTGAAAAAAAATGAGAAAATATTAGTGAGGATAAAGAACAAAGAAAAGAACAGAAAAAGGTTCAGGAAGACAAAAGTTGTGAGGATAATAAAGGAAAAACTTGAAGCAACTGAAATGTGGTTCTACAGAAGGATGTTGTAGATATCATGAATCAAGCATGTGAGCAATGATGAAGTTTTGGAAAGGATGGAAATGAAAAGGAAATTAATACTGAGCATCAGGAAAAAACAGCTTAAGTTCCTGAGACATGATGAGGAAGGAAGGCTTGGAGAATCTGATACTCACAGGTCAGATAGAGGAAAAAAGAGACAGAGGAAAGCAGCGGATAACATATTTGATGAGCCTGAGCAGGTCGGGGTTTGGGTGGGAAAACATGCTAAGGGCCACCAGGGATAGAGCAACATGAAACGCTATGATTGCCTACGTCCTGAAGGGACATAGCACATAGAAGAAGTAGTTAACAGGGCAACAAGATTCCAGAAAAGAATTACACAGATGAGAAATGCAAGAAAGTAAGTATTAGAATAGAACTTATGTTTAAATCTATTTCAATAGTAAGATGATGAGACCTATTTGCCAATCAAGTAATATGCTTAAATTCATATGGTTGGAGTACCAGGGAGATAAACTCATTAGAACAATTGCCATGAAAATATTCTGAAATAAGGCAGGGAAACCACATTAAGAAATTGGGAAAGCAGCTCAAGTTGCCAGATCAGGACTGGTAAAATCACATATTTTCTTTGGATTTTGTACAAAGCCTCAAATTATATAGTAGGAGCACCAGACCAGATATGGCAGCAATATTCAATGTAAGGACAAAGGGCAGTTTATAAACAAACAAGATGGATTCTGGCAAGAAAAAAAAATGTCTGGTACAAAACAGTGAACCCACTTTCCTAGTAGCAGACCTGAAAATTGGTTCAATGTAATCATTCTACTTCATATCAGTGGAAAACATGATATAGAGAAGGCAAAATGATTGCTTTCCTAGAAGTAAGCATCAATCAAGACGATGGAAGCCAAAATAAATTTCTAAGATGACTAAAAGACAGCATTTTCCTTTTAGAGCTGTTAAAATTTACAAGCCATTTCTTGCCCCAGTTAACAACTGACTGAAAACCATTTTTAAGATCAGCTGCAAGTTTTATTTTATTGAACCTGTTGGATTTACAATTAAGACAAGACTAAATATTTGTGTCATCATGTTATAATGAGCATATGGTTGTAAAGAAAAAAACCAACAAGGATTAACATTTCAACCACTGTGTATTGATCAATTTTAAGAATACATACATAATGCTTAATACAACTGTGTGAAAATGTAACAAAATTGTTGATATGTTGTTCTTTAGTTGCAACTGGTAACGGAAGAGATTAGGTGTATGGGTGTTGTTGGTAAAACCAGGAGTTGGTGGATTTGTTGGGTTGATTAATCTTGATCAAACAACTCAACAAATCCACATAAAATCAGCATAAATACAAAGTTGGGAAAGCAATATGCAGGAAAATAGAAACACCTAAGTACTTTCATGGCTTCTGCTCCGATGAGCTTAGATCACTGGTGCCGCCCAAGCACGAATTTACACGAGATACTAGATTAGCAACTAGGTCCCACCCTTTTACAGTTAAACAAATAAGATGTAACCGTAAATTCTACTCCAACAGCTTCTTTTCTCGCGCTTCCCGCCTGTGGAACTCCCTTCCACAAGTCTGCTTTCCCGACAGTTACAATCTCCAGGTGTTTAAATGTAGGGTCAATAGACACCTCCTATCACACTAACTCCCAACTATTCTCACAACACTCTCATCTACCCAACCCTCATTCTCGGTATCCTCACCCGCCTATCACCCACCCTCTGTTATTTCCTATATTTAACCAGCCTTTCTCCACTCTACGTAGCCCCCTGCACAGTAGTGGCAGTGACATGCCTTGCTCGGGGTGAAACGCTTATAAAAAAAAAAAAAAAAAAAAAAAAAAAGTTACTGTAATTGAATTAAGAGCAAGAATGAAGCATTGTAAAGCATTAATAATTTCAACTAGTAATTTTCTTTCAGATTAATTGATATTTAGTCGCTTTTCACTGCTTTTCTTGGGCTACAAATCTGTGGCAGTGAGCAAATGACTGATTGAAAATAATAAAAGATAATTCCAAGGGTAAAAAGCAACTAAAAGAAGAAAAAAAAAAAAAAAAAATCAAGATAAAAGAAAATTAGGAGTTGTCATTATTACAATGATTATGGTAGTAGTAGTAGTAGTAGTTGGCAGCAACAAGAGCAGCTGTTCAAAAAGGCTAGTTAACCAAGGAAAGATGATATACATGTTGAGGCAGGACTATGAAAACAAGACAAAGTACACAGAGGCATGAGAAGGAAACTTGAGCTTGGTTGAATTTAAAACAAAATCAAGTAAGCAGTGATGTTTTTGAGTCGCGGATGATAGAGCATTGAGCTAATTGAGGGAATTTCCTCAATTTCACATTGGATAACAATGGTAGTTTCCTGTGCACAGATTCGATTCCCCGATCCCCCCAACAAAAATTTTCAGTAATGACATTTTAGCAAGAGGTGCTAGCTAGCATTTGCAGACAAAGACAACAATAACCTGAAACCAATTTAATAAATAAAATACGGATTCAAAACATTATTTATTCTAACAACGATTAAGTTTCTCTCAGATCTGCTTGTAAATTACACAGAAAAAATATGCACAGGGTGGTGAAAAATTTGATATACAATGAATAATGAAAAACAAAACAGATGTAAATGAACCCTGTACTCACTTATAATACTAGAATATTTATTGTATATCTACTTTTGCAGCCCCTTGTCTATGATAAATAATACAGATATATATTTGGAGATAAAAGTGCTCAATATAACAGATAAAGTGTGTGTAAATATAAAAATAGACACTGAATAGTGACAGTTTTTTTCATGTTTGAGTTTTGTTTGATGTCATATCAAACTGTGGGTTATTTAATGCCAAAAAAAAGTGGTGTTTTAAGGCATTTTTTTAAATGTTTGGTTATAGTGAGAAGGTAGAGTTAGTCAGATTTTGATGAAAATTTTTTATTTTAGTAAACTGGAGATGTCTTCTAGTTTTGTATTCAAAAATATATTGCTAGTAATAATTTTTTTTCCTTCAAAAATGTCAGTCAGTTAAGTGCCATACATGAAACACGCTTGGGCGATCATGTCTCAAAAGAGACATGACAGACTGGGCAGAAGATTATCCCATAGTAGGTTGCGATTGCTTTCTGCGGTAGACTGGTTGCCAGCCAAGGCTATAGAACCCAATCTTTCCTGTTATTTAACCCATAACTGGAAGGAAGAGATGGATTAATACCTTTCCCAAAGGTATTTGTGTGTAAGTGAATGCAATGAATTCAACTGGAATTTGAACTTGGCTCCCCGATTTCTCATTCTGAGCTGATATCCACTGCACCACAACACATATCAAAAATGTGAATTTTCCATAAAAGTCTATTTTTATACTTTCATAGTATTTTGACCCAAGTTTTTTTTTTTTGGGGGGGGGGGGGAATTATCTGCCCATAGCTTGGACCCTAACAGGTGCTACCACTTCAGGTTAGGGTGGACCTGTGGACAACAGCAATTAAAAGGTGGTTCCATTCTCCTCACAACTTCCCAATAAGAGACCTTGCTGCAGGATGCAGTTTACCGTCATACCCAGGACCTTTCATGCTTGAACGCAATTTTCAGGCCATGCGTATTTCATGATAACGTGACTTTATATATGCTGGTCAATGGGGGCATTATGAATATCAAGGTCAGGTATTCCCAGTTTATACCATGATCCTATAGAATAGCTATAAAATAAGCAGATTGTGGCCCACAATTATTGCTACTCAATAGCCTTTAGAATAATTTTAAATATAACTGTTCCTGCCATTAGGATAATACAAACCAGAAACAGTGATGTGCAGAGGTCTGGTAGTGCCCAAGGTGAGGATTGTGACTGGCACCCCAACCCCAAACAAAATCACAATCAGTCACTCAAGTGCCATACGTGATACATGCTTGGGCAATCATATCTCGAAAGAGACATGACTGACTGGGCAGAAGATTATCCCGAAGTAGGTTACCATTACTTTCTGTAGTGGACTGGTTGCCAACCAAGGCTATAGAACCCAGTTTGTCCTGTTATTTAACCTATAACTGGAAGGAAGAGATGAATTAATACCTTTCCCAAAGGTATTTGCACGCAAGTGTATGCAAGGAATTCAACTGGAATTTGAACTTGGCTCCCCAATTTTTCATTCCGAGCTGATATCCACTGCACTACAGTGCATATCCAGTATACATAGTTTATTTTCTTTAGGACAGATCCATTTTTACAAATGTTTATCACAATGAGTTAAAGGGAATGTTTGAATAAGATACATTAACACATACAAATTGGACAAATTTTATTTATTTATTTCAAAGTTGAGTGGTAAAAGAAAGATTATTAATGTCCTTTTTTGGAAAAATACTAACAAGCAACATGATTCTATTATTCAAATACAAAAATTTTAAGGCATTTGTTGGGAATATCATTGTGAGGTGAATAATGGATGAATGTGTGTGTGTGTGTGTGTGTGTGTATGAGAAAAAAATAGGGTTCCTGAAATTATCAAATTAGTGATTTTCATTGTTCTAAAATATATATATATATATATTTTTTTTTAATAATTTTTTTTGGAAAATAATAAAATAAATATTTTTGGAGGAAAACCGTAATGGAATAACAAAACAGTATTTATTAAAAGAAAGATTCTGAATGGCTGAAAAATCAAATTTCACTCTTTCAAAAATTCTTGGCTTTTTGGAGCCAGTTTTGTAGAAGAATGATTCCATTTTTTTTTTTTTTTGTGAAAGGAAAACTGTTGATTTTCTATAAATCAGTCTGCAGAATATTGAATTTAATGCCTTCATCGAAGAATCGAAGAATGCCAGATAACACATGTTTATTAACAAATTCTTTTCAAATACTTTTCTTTACTTCTTCAGTTAGAAATCATTTTTCAATATTTATAAGCGACAAGTTTACTATCCTGTGAAATTGTTGAATGTAAATGATTTTTTAATAATTTTAAGTTTAGAAAATGATCACTCGCAAGAAGCAATGGAAACTGCTACTGTTAGCAATAGTCCATATGCGATGGATAAGTCATGAAAATATTCTTTGCCATATTTAATAATACACTTTAATACATCAAGAGGATCAGAGGGTACCTCTTTACTTCCAGCTTGAATTAGTAAAATGAAATCTCATTTCATTGTATAAAAGAACACCACCAATATCATGAAATCTCAAAGAACACCACCAATATCATGAAATCTCAAAGAACACCACCAATATCATGAAATCTCAAAGAACACCACCAATATCATGAAATCTCAAAGAACACCACCAATATCATCTGGATACTGATTTTGAAAATTCAAACATTAATTTCAAAGGCATGCTTTCTCATATGTCTAATAACTGCAGGTTAAGAAGCAATTCAAATGTTTTTCTTAGTTATGCTAAATGCTGGCCTCTCTCGGGAATCTCAATGACTAAATGATTGACAACTTCATGCATTACTCTTTTCATCTCTCCCTTTGCTATCAAAACAGCCTCTCTAACTTCTCGTGGTATTATATTTTTCTTTCTAGCGCAATGCTTAATCTGAATTCCATATTCTTTGCAATATTTTTTAGCTGAGTTCAAGGTATTGTTGATTATTTCTTCCTTTTTTTATTACCCGTATGTTGCTTAACCTTTACAAATCCATAGCTACTTGATTTAATCTAACCTTAGGATCTTGCATCATCTTCTGGACTCTCTCTACAGAGCATAAAATTAGATGCCAGAAGTTAAATAAATTAACATTTTTTAAATAAGTTCATAAATATCCCAGAACTACATTTTGTTTCTTGATTGTATTCTCTAAGTTGTAAAAGTTCAAGGCAGGATAAAACTGTATCCAACACCAAAGCCTCTAATTGGGAGGTTGTGAGGAGCATGGAACCACCTCTTAATTGCTGTTGTTCCCAGATCCATTCTGACCTGGAGTGGTAGCATCTGTTAGGGTCCAAGCTATGGGCAAATAGTTAACTCCCAAAGGGAGGTCAAAACACTGTGAAACTATAAAAATAAACTTTTATAGAAATATATACATTTTTGAAAGAAAAATATTACCAATAATACATTTTTGAAGAAAAAAGTTATGACCATAACACATTTTTGAAGGCAAAATATTCTCAGCAAAACATTTTTGAATACAAAACTAGAAGACATTTTCAGTTTTCTAAAATAAAGAATAAAAACAAAAAATTTTCATTAAAATCTGACTAAATCTTCCTTTTTCACTAATCCGAACATTATGAAAAAAAGAATACCTTCAAACCTCACCTTTTTGGCATTAAATAACCCACAGAGGTTGATATGACATTAAACAAAATTCAAATCTCAAGGCAGGATATTATTTCATTTAGATTTTGGTACACTACGGTCACAGTATCGTATCTTGCACTCCATCTGGTTTTCCATTGTTGTTTCACCATTTGAAAAACGTATTACTTCAGTATTGCCTATCTTGATGAAAAAACAGAAAAAAAATGTGAACAGTCTGTCAAAAACACCAAAAAATATTGTAACACATGAAACTGCTGCACAAGCTAAATTGAGATTATGATTTTTACAGTTTACAAACAGTGCTCTTTGGTTTACAACCAATATTTTTTGTTTGGACACCATTTCTAGCTCCAGCCATCACAGCTGCAATATTATAGGACTGCACATGACAATATTCAATGGGCAAACCATATTGTTCTAACAAGCTGAGGACTTTGATAACAATACTATTGGCATCCTTTTTCTCAATTTGGAAAAAGCTTAAGAATACTTCCTTAATTTCAATTTAAGTCAGTTGTTTAGCATGATCTTTGCATTTATTTGTCAATATGCTGTACCAAAATTCGATCATATTTTGCCAGAAGTTTAATAGTAGCAAAAAAATTTCCATAATTCTGATCTGTATTATTCTGAAACAACTCTGCTATTGATTCTCCCTTGTGCCCTCTAAGGGCCAAATTCTGTTTTCCCAGAAAATAAATAACATCAATAACATTGACCCAGAATGACTTTCCATTTCTTTCTTTCTGCCGACAATTGTTGTTGAAATCTAGCATCCACTGTTGTGTTAGTTTGAAAATGACGTCTCGTATTCTGGTACTTAATCATGTAATTTCTATGCACAGGACTGTTTTTATGATCCGTAATCCATGGATTTAACTTTCTCTAATTTTTGAATCCATCCTCCTTTGCAAAACTAAACTTTTGGGAATCTGATTCCATTGCAAATAAGAAGCAAGGAAAATGGTACCAGTACCAGCACCCATGAAAGGGGGAATACAATAATCAACTTTTTGGTAAAACTTCACCATTTGTAGACCGCTTGACAAACCACTGCATCGACAAAGACCTCTCTTGCTCATCTGCAACAAATAGACCATAAGAATGCTGAAAATCTTCCAATCATTGTTTTACCAATTTCTGGATTAGTATATCTGCAACTGGTTTCTCTTAATCTCCCCAAATCCTTTATTTTCCAATATAAATTGCTGTCGTCATTATCACTGATTTCTTCACTTTTAATTTCTTTGTCACTAAATGATTCCATCTCATTTTTATTCCCACTCAAAACCTGTTCATCTTTATTTTCACTCAAATCCTATACATCTTCATTCTTCCTCAGATTCTGATAATCAGATTCTGACAGTTATACTGACTCGTCCTTGTGTTCATGATCTCTTTCTGCAAGTGCAAGTGCAATTTGTGTTGTTACTTCCTTCCTTAAAAATGCTTCCAATTTGTCACGCATCATCTTTTCTTGGTTTTTTTTCTGTTTCCAAAACTGAGAACCACTTGGTTTTGCTCACTTTATCTGTGGGTAAAGGATTGGATTGGGAAATTTTTATTTAAAGTTTCAAACTTGAAAGTAAGACCAAAATTATAAGGTTAACAAAGGGCCAACAAAACAAAGACCAACAATCAATTTTATCCAAAATTTGGGCAAATACTGAGCAAAATGGGCAAGAAAATTCAATGATTCCTATAGGATAAAATAATTTCATTTATTTGTGAATAAGTGACAAAAATTTCATTAAAATCTGACAATTTGATTTTGATAGAATTTCCAAATCAGTGTGTTACTTTAACAGAAAAAGTGCAAAAACACTCCACATAATTTACTACACCAATTGCTGATTTTAAACATGTCTGAAGAGATTTAAAAAACAATTTAAATAATAAAAAAATACTGTTCTTTTCTCTTAATAATGAGAATGAAACTTTTCTTTTATTGAGTCTGACGGCTTTTTAACATGCTATGCTTTTTTTAGTGAAAAAGTGGAGATGCCTACTATAGTTGAATTGAAAGAAAGATCCATGTCTACAATGAAAATAATTTAAAATTTCACATTGACTTAAAATGTAAGTTTAAATATGAAACAAAAATTAATAAAAAAAAATTGATAGCAATTGATTTTTTGTTTGTTTCTTAAAACATGTTTTACATTTTTCTTTAAAATAGAGTTAAGAAAAGAAAAAGAATTATGCTGAAGTCAAATTTTCTTTGGTTTTTCAGTTTTTAGTCTGAAATAACTTGACGATACAGAATGAAAAGATAAAAGTTCTAATAATAAGTCTTTGATTTTATGGCATTCTATCTCTGCATTCACCCTTTATATCTTTTGAACTATTTTTTTCACTACCTGTTCACAGACATGAAAAATCCAAATGAAAGAACTGATAGAAAAGTCTTGGACTTCTCACATAGGTATGAAAAACTTTGAAATCAAGTAAATGCTCACAAAAAAAAGTGGGGAGGAGGTAACTTGTGGTATACTTATTTACCAACCCAAATTGATCACCCCCACCACACTTTTCGGAGACATTTTTTAAAACATGCTAACATCATTTGAACCCCCTCTAAAATTTTCTTCACAGGTTTGGCCAAATTACCAGCAGCCAAATATAAACATTTTAAAACTGAAATTAAAAATTATTTCATTTATTTTTAATATCTAATTTTAGGTGCATTTGTAGAATAAAAACAAAAATAATATACTCCATCTGAAGTGCACCCACCCCAGGAAGTGGTGCCCATGGCTGACCAACCACCCCACTCCTTTGAATGTCACTGACCAGAAATAACTGACTTTGCTACCCATAATGCCCAATTGATCAGTAGATTTCAATAGTCAAGCTACCATAAAACACACATGGCCTGAAGATTGCATTCAAACATGAAACAGACTCTCGCCACTCACTGTTGACCAGTGTCCACTCTTTCTCCTTTTCTATATAAGCCAATGAAAGAAATTAAAAAAAGACAGAATAATAATTTGAAAACTTGAGTCATGTTCTTAAATAGCCTCACCAGATTGAGACTTTGATATGGATATCATGATATGGCGCCAAACCCATTCAGAAATATCTAAACTCAACTGTATACAACCACTTTTGAAGATCATTGGTAAATAAGGGCTTTGAGCAATTGAAACATGAGTCTTGGTAAAGAGCATGCTTCTTTGAACATTGGACTGGCACAACAGAATCACAAGCAAATAATTGTACCAAATAACAGATACCACATCCATTAAAGACTACCAACAGTTGGAACAACTAAAACAGATAGGACATGTAACTCAAAGACAAAATAATATAATCAAGATGCTGACATTTCACACTACTTCAAATAAAAGGATATCCCTCTCATTACCGGAAAGAGCGATAACAACTACTGGAGTTGAAAAACCTATTTTCTTGAAAATTTTTTTAAGATAGAGATTTTTACAGCCAAAAGTAATATTGACTACTCAGTCAACAAATGTTAAATGTTTCCTTATGGGGAAACTTATTACTACTATTAGTTCGTTAGTTCGAATAGAAACATGAGAAAAATGTTAAAAATCAAAATATTTAAACACACCTATGTCTTTTCTTAATGAAAAGGAATCAATAGTTTAGTCTACTAGAACATTCATGAATATGTTATCACCACTGAGTGATGCTTTGATTTGGTATATTTTTGGATACCTATCTAAAAATATAAAATGCATAAACCTGGATACCCACTATGACCTATCATTTCACAAATTACAACTCCAATTTACCATATAAAAACTTTTCAATAATATCTCCTCATAGCTACCTGTAAAATATAACATTATTCCCAACCATCTTTGACTCCAGATGCTTAAAAGAACACCACCAAATTTTTGCATCATTTGATATAGATAGATAACTTATTCACAAACGTTCCAGTAAACAAAACAATTTTCAAATGCATCTACAAACATACTTCAATTTCACCTATAAAACCTAATATATATTTTTACTACTTCAGTCTTTTTTGGGACATGTATATTTGAGTAGAAAGTCACATTTTTTTAAGCAGTGTTTATTTCATCTACTGGCATGCAGATTGGAAAGCTGTTTTTGAATTCAGTTGAATTCATTGCATTCATTTACACACAAACACCCTTGTGAAAGGTATTAACCCGTCTCTGCTCCCTGCAGCTATGAGTTAAATAGCCTTGGTTGGCAACCAGTCTGCTGCAGAAAGTAATGGCAACCTACTGTGGGAAAATTTCCTGCTTAGTCAGGTCTTAAAGAGGCATGCTTGTGCTTGTATAGCACTTAAATGACTGATTGTCCTTAGACTATGATATTATTTCATAGAGGTTAAGTTCTGTAACAATAAAACCTTAGGTGAATTTGAGAATTTTGGAGGAGGCACAATCATCTGATCCAGTGTGCTTCAGACCACTCAGATATGGAGTGATTTATAGCCAAACAAAGTTTTGTTTGCCTTAAAACACATCTTGTTCAGATTTTTCTTGAAAGTTATATCTGCTCAGTTTTGTATCTGAAATGTAAAATCAATTTCTGAAGAATTAACAGATTTTTATTTTTAATCTGAAAATCAAGATGATTTGATTATAGTGATGGAGGCTTGTGTAGAACCAGCCAAACTTTTCAAGATAATAAAATGAGAAATGTCACACAGCAGGTCACAAAACCTCTGAAGAGCATGCCTAGGGTTTTATTGTGACAAAGTTTAAACCATGAAATAATATCACAGTCTAAGAACAATCAGTCAATTAAGTACTATACATGATAAACACTTGCACAATCATGCCTCTTTCAAGACATGACCAAGCAGAAAATTTTCCCACAGTAGGTTGCCATTACTTTCTGCAGTAGACTGGTTGCGAACTAAGGCTATAAAACCCAATCTATTCTGCTATTTAACCCATAGCTGCAGGAAGAAGAGATGGGTTAATGCCTTTCACAAGGGTGTTTGTGTGTAAATGAATGCAATGAATTTAACTGAATTCAAACACAGCTCTCCAATCTCTCGTTATGAGCCGATATCCACAGAACGACAACAGCAGGTACTTAAACATAACTTTCCTCAGAAAGACATGGCTTGAATTCAGACTTCTCCTTTGCCTCAGTTGGTTGTCACCTCAGGCAACAGAGAGTCCTAATCCTAACCCTCTTATTTAGCATATAGCTGGAGGATAATGGATTATGTCATACCCTTGGAAAGAGCATATATATATGACTGTATAGACACAAGAATGGTGCCTGTCAGTTTCATGCCTCAAGTAATCTTCATACTATGCATCACTACTACTTTTGCAAGATCTATAAATGAGGTCACTCTGAGATTTAGAGAAGTTAAGGAAAGAAGAAA
The DNA here is from genome assembly GCA_037127315.1 of Ascarosepion bandense. Lineage (NCBI taxonomy): Eukaryota > Metazoa > Mollusca > Cephalopoda > Sepiida > Sepiidae > Ascarosepion > Ascarosepion bandense. The sequence continues at coordinate 841,310 of JBBBDQ010000373.1, forward strand.
TTGGCCCTCCCCAGCTTCTACTGTTCTGGGCTAATCTTTTAGGCAATTTGTTGGCATAACATTTAGTTTGAATTCTTTTTTAAAATTATTATTTTAAACTTATTACACGATTTAGTATTGTATTTAATTTAGTTTTTGTTTTATATATTTTCTTTGACTGATTGATTTTGTTTATCAACCCATATGGGTTATCTAACACTGAAATCTAAATACAAAAATTCAAACTTCAAGAAAATATTATTTCATGATTAAATTACAATTATTTAGCAGCATTTTTTTAACAAATAATCTTACAAAATCAAATGAGAAGTAAAAACTTGATTCTCCTCAGAAGAAATGCAATTAATCATCACAAATTGTTTTTGTTTTTTTTGTGTTTTGACAATGTATTGTCATGTCTTCAATTTTTGGATAAAATGTATTGTTAGCCATTTATTAATAATTTTTTTTTTTCATAAAAATGTATTGTTGGTAATTTTAGTACAAAAATGTATGTTTATACTTTTATACCCAAGACAGTTTCTTTGGTTCAAAATGTTGGTATTTAAAATAAAGTTTATTAGACTTAAAATTATAGGATTTTATTTAGTCTTTTGAGTTATGACTGCAGTTTTAGATAGCATAGTAGGAATTTGTTTTCATGTTTGCATTGAACATGACCTCTGATAATTTCTTTAGGAGTTTATCTTGTTCTGAAAAGGTGATGATCACTTTTTCAAAGCAAAGCTAACAATTTCAAAGTGTTCCTGTCCATTGGTGCTGTTTTTCTTATTTTCTGTTATTTTTTAATGTGTTTTGGTCTGTATTTTAGTTTTCATATTTTGAGAAAGTTGTGCTATTTGCATATTTTGTTGCTTTTATTGCTAAATGATGCTTTGTGCGAATAACTTTTATTTCCAGGGAACTTCGGTTATTTCTATATTTTTTCTTAGTTTTCTTTGGATCTTACAGGAGCTTGGTGTATTATCTTAGTTTGTAGGCAGTTACCATTTAATAGGAATTTATACTTTGTTCTGCAGTTATAGGTGGTTGTTTGTGGTCTACTAGTAATTTTTGTGCTTAATCATTCAACAGAAATATGTGTGTTATGCTAAAGATCAGTGGTACCCAGCCTACTGAGTCAGTCTGCCAATAGGATTCTCACTGTATACGCATGCTCAATTATCAAACAAATTTCCTAAAGCTGAATAACTCTGTAATTGCTCTAATGACTAAAAATTAAAGCAAGATGCCTACATAAAATTTTGCCCAGAGCCAGGCCAATCTGTTATGAAAACACTGAAAATACTTTGTTAGGCATTTTAATTTTTTTTTTTTTATTTTCTTCCTCCTCCTCATTGCCATTTCCCTGTGAAGAGAAGAGCCATAGTCTCACCCTACAAGGTAGGTTTTTACAGGGTGGAGATGCTAACCTCATGCCAAACCAGTTTTAAATTCAGAGTTGTCTTTATCATAGAATGGTTCCTAACCAAGAATAGAGAGCTTCTCTGTATTTAACATATAGCTGGTGGGTAGATGACATATTTTAACCAACAAGAGTATTTCTGCAAAGTGAATGCAGCCAACTCAGCTAGAATTATGATCCTACTTTCCATGCTTATACTTGTTATGCTATGCACATCTCCAGATTGTTTAAAATCAAAGTTTTAGATTGGACCACTTTCAAGGCCCATCCCTTGTCAGTTCAAGATGAACAGTTAAAGCAACCAATCACTAGTAAATTCCAGAAAACATGGAAAATATTTATAAACCCTTCTATGAGAACAGTCACCAAATTATCTATCAATCAGATCATTCACATGATTGGAATCAGTTATATAGTCTGCCAGAAGATCCTCACGGAAAACCTCAACATGTACCAATGAACAATTCAACAGCTTTCTTATATGATTAGAATTAGTTATATGATTTGCCAACTTATCCATGTGCAAAATCTGAATATAGAGTGCTAAAAATTTCTTGGCTTAACCAAATTGTGACAATTTCACAAAATATCAGATTACTATTTATGAAAACAAAATGGGGGAACATTTTAGATTAATTTAACTTTTCAGCAACCCTATACAATTCAACATGTACATGTAAGTAACTACTACAAAATTGGACATTTTGTTTCGACATTGAAAAACAATGTCCCATCAAGTAGTTCACAATGATTATTAATGTAAAAGTTGATTAATAAATATTCAGTGGTCTATTTTTTTATATTGAGCCTTGTCTTAAATTATTATTTTGAATGTTGCAATTTTATTCTTTTACATTTGGAGATATATATATATATATATATATATATATATACACACACACACCCACCCACACACACATATTCATGCAGTATATATTACTTTTAAAAGTACACTGATCCAAAACAGAAGTACTAGGGTGTGACACTTTGATCTTAGACAAAGCATACAGATACTCCTTGTCCTCAGCAGAAATAACAAATATACATAATCTTGCCTTTTTTTTTTTTTAGATAATAAATTAGTGTACATACACTGTGCATCTGAGTGTAATGAGCTTTTCACCAAATAAATACAATTTGATATTTGTAGTATTAGAACAATGCCGCAACTAGCAAAAGGTCTCAGCAATAAATCAGTTGAATTATACCACAAAATATCGATGTCAAAAAACCTTTTCCATTTTCCAATATGCATTTTTATATTAAACAAAATCACATAAATTTCAATGAAGTTAAAGACTTTTTTTTCTTCCCTCATTTTCAAAGCACAAAATACAGAAAAAATACAAAAAATGGTTTCATCAATTTTTTTTTCCTTTACTGCTAGAAATAGTAGAGAAAATGATTATAGCTAAGTAAGGAAAGTTCAGGAGAGCATCAAAGTCAGGAAGCAATAATAATAATAATAATAATAATAATAAAGTGAGATCTTGCAGTTGTATTGAGTTTAAATCAAAATAGTTTTAGAATACAATCATTGTCACAATAATATTAATTAAAATACATTAGTGATCAGAGTTTCATTTTTTTTTTTCCTGTAGCCTTCAGTGTATAACATATGATTAGTGAATACAACGTTTAACATTTAATGAGAAAAAAGCCTAACCTCCTGTAAATAAATAGCTAATTATGTACAATGATTTGTTTAGTTTCTTTAATAGTATAACAACACCTTATGGCTTATTTAATGCTGAAATTTAATTTTTTGCAAGCTTCAAAGTAATAAAAATGTGCTGTTATTCTGATTTCACAATTGAATACATGGTAAATGATACTCAGCTTTTGTGCGAACATAGTTATGAGAAGCAGTGACATGTGTGTTTTTTGTCGTAGTTTTGTTATATTTTGAAATGCAGTTTGATTACTTTAGGATATTATACGAATTAATGTCATGAAAGAGTTCTTTCATGTTGGTTGGTTGTTTCATTTAGTTACATATTCACCCCCTAAGGGTTATTTAATGCCAAAATGTAAATATTTTGAATACAATTTAATAGCTTCAAGTGAATATATTTTGAATATAATTGTATGCCTTCAACTACAGATAATATGCATTGTTGGCAACCATTTTATATAAATATGTATTCTTATACTTTCATAGTGTTTTGTTAATGTTTGAGGGTTCACTATTTGCCCATAGCTGAGACCCAAACATGTGCTACTGCAAGAGGTCAGGGTGGACCTGGGAACATCAGCAATTAAGAGGTGGGGGCCACAATTCTCGAAACTTCTAATATTCTTATCAGAGGCCTTGCTACCAGACGTAGTGAAGTAAATATGCTTTTTTTTTTAATATAGAATAATTGAAAATTAAATTATTTTCATCTTTTATTTTTGTATGCACATATCATGATGGTTATCAGCACTGAAAATTGAATCTAAGAGCCAAGTTGAAATTCCAACCAAGTCTGTTGTGTTTGCTTTGCATGTTTTGTGAAAGTCATGAATTCATTTCTCTACCCCACCATCTACAAGTAAAATATCTTTGCTTGGTAAAAGTCAACTCTGAATTTTAATAGATTGAATGAAGAACACCCTATAAAGCTTACAACTGAAATTGCTGCAGTTACCATGTAATGCAGTGTTATGGCCTTATGTTCAATAGAACTTTATAAGCTCAAAAGAAAAAATGTATGTATGTATATATATATATATATATATATATATATATATATATATATATATGAAAAACTACTAAAAAGTTGTAAATTTAAAAATGTTTTTTTTTGACAGTATTTATTTATATTATTATGTATGTATATATATAATAATAATAGAAATAAATAAATACTGTCAAAAAAAAAAATTTTTAAACTTATAACTTTTTAGTAGTTTTTCATATACATATTAAGACAATATATGTGGATTATCATTATGCTATGTGTATATATATATATATATATATATATATATATATATATATATATATATATGATATAGTCATCTGCAGACAGATCTATTTCACTGTATCACACCTCATCAGTACAGTTAGACTCCAATTACTTTTAACCCAGGATTGAAACCAGACCGAAGTGGCATATATATCTCCAAATGAAGAAGAACGAAAAATAAAATTGCAACATTCAAAACATTAATTTAAAAAAGTGCTCTCTATCTATCTATCTATATATATTTTAATTCAAATACTTCAATCCAAGGGAAAAAAGCAGGAAGGTAAATTCCAAAAACCCGATCCTAATTAATATTAAAAATTTTATTTTAATATTAAAAAATGATACAGGAAGAGAGCTCCATGTAATAAAATATTACAGAGCAAATATAAATTAAAAAAGGATTAATTCAATGATGTTGAATGGCCATTTCGATATGAAGATCCCCACGGGGGATAACACATCACCTCAGCAACAGAAAAATCCTTTCAGAAACTGGAGAAAAATTAGTCTACTTTTCTTTTTGAATAGATTTACAAAGAAATTAAAAAAGAAAATAAGGAAAAATAAAGGAAAAGAAAAAGATAAAACAAAATAAAATCAAATAAACAAGAAAAGAAAAAAATTGACATCGTCTGGGTTCGCAAAAAAAGGAAAGAGAATTATAACTTAAAAATTAACGGACGGCCGTGTTGAATTGATGTAAGGTTAAGCAACACGGAAAAAAGGTGGGAGATAAGAGAGATAAAGGAAGGAAGGGAGGGAAAAAGAAAAGAAAAGAAAGAAAAAATAATTTTTTTAAATATTACAGACGCTGGACATATTCAAAAACCTAACTTCCCAAAAACTTTGAAGTATTAGAAAAAGGCCTTGACTTAAAAAGGCATAATTATTTTTAAAAGAGAATAAAAAGATATAGGAATTAAAATAAAATTATTTTAAAAAAGTTAGGTCATTTGAATTAAACTAAAAGACATCGCTAGGTAAAAAAAAAAAATTCATTTACAATTATACATACATACATATAGAAGTACACACATACATACATACATATACACACACACAATTGTACGATTAAGAATACATATATACATACACACACATACATACATACATACATACATACATACATACATTCAATTTCATACATACTTATATACACACACACACACACATATATATATATGTGTACACACCTATATACAAAAAATTCACATACACACAATATATGTGTCACTGTACACACACATGATATAATTAATTCCCATAATAGGCATATTTTAATGAACCTAAATAATACCGACGTTAAATCCGGAATCGTTGATAAATGTAATTGTAATTGTAATTCTGTGGATACCTGCCCGGTGCAAGGCAAATGTAAATCCACCCATGTAATTTATGAAGCCGATATTTCTCCATCTAACAACAAAGACAATTACTGGACTTATATTGGCATGTCCGCGGGCTCTTTCAAACAGAGACTTTACAATCACAAGTACTCTTTTTCGAACCCTAACCAAAGATTCCAGACGGCACTATCACGTAGATTCTGGGAAATGAAAGAGGAAGGGCAGGACCCTATAACCAGCTGGAAATTAATAGGCTCAGCTTGTACCCCTAAAAATTTTCGTGATAGGTGTCGTCTATGTTTATTGGAGAAGATTTTAATTTTGAAGTATCCTCATCAGGACTTACTTTTGAATCTTAGGAAAGAATTTATTAATAAGTGCCGTCATAGGGCGGATTTTAAAATTTAATTTTTAAATTTTTTTTTTTAAATTTTTCTTTTTATAATTTTTATGTATATGCGTATGTTTGTGTGTGGATGTGCATATTTGTATATATGTATGTATATATGTATATATGCATGTGTGCATATATGTATTTTTGGAAAAAAATTTTTTTTAGCTATTTAAATGCTCTTTTTCATTAATTTTTTATATTTTTTATATGTATGTGTGTGGGTGCATATGTAATATGTATATATATATATATATATGTGTGTGTGTGTGTGTGTGTGTGCATATGTGTGCATACATATATTGTGTGTATGTGAATTTTTTGTATATAGGTGTGTACACATATATATGTGTGTGTATGCGCATGTATGTGTATATAAGTATGTATGAAATTGAATGTATGTGTGTGTATGTGTATGTATATATGTATTCTTAATCGTACAATTGTGTGTGTGTATATGTATGTATGTATGTATGTGTGTACTTCTACATGTATGTATAATTGTAAATTAATTTTTTTTTTTTTTTTTAACCTAGCGATGTCTTTATTTAGTTTAATTCAAATGACTTAACTTTTTTAAAATAATTTTATTTTAATTCCTATATCTTTTTATTCCCTTTTAAAAATAATTATGCCTTTTTAAGTAAAGGCCTTTTTCTAATACTTCAAAGTTTTTGGGAAGTTAGGTTTTTGAATATGTCCAGCGTCTGTAATATTTAAAAAAAATTATTTTTTCTTTCTTTTCTTTTTTTTTCCCTCCCTTCCTTCCTTTATCTCTCTTATCTCCCACCTTTTTTCCGTGTTGCTTAACCTTACATCAATTTAACACGGCTGTCTGTTAATTTTAAGTTATAATTCTCTTTCCTTCTTTTGCGAACCCAGATGATGTCAATTTTTTCTTTTCTTGTTTATTTGATTTTATTTTGTTTTATCTTTTTCTTATTTTCTTTTTTAATTTCTTTGCAAATCTATTCAAAAAGAAAAGTAGACTAATTTTCTCCAGTTTCTGAAAGGATTTTTCTGTTGCTGAGGTGATGTGTTATACCCCGTGGGGATCTTCATATCGAAATGGCCATACAACATCATTGAATTAATCCTTTTTTAATTTATATATATATATATATATATATATATATATATATATATATATATATATATATAGTCATCTACAAACAGTCCTGTATTTAGGCTTATCAGTATGGTTAAACATCCAATTGCATCCAGCCAGGATCGAAACCCTACCTAACTGGCATCAGTTAGCAATTCTACCTCTAAGCTATGGGCACAGGGGGGGGGGAGGCGGATTTTACCATGTTATATGCACAATGTGAATACACGCCAGTAGCCGAGAGTGTTCAAATTCATTACTGAATGAATGATGCATAAATGCAGGAGTAGCTACTGTTTTTAAAGTCCACCATTTCTCCATAGTGCTCAATCGGCGGGTGAGAGAATATATATATATATACACACACACACACACACACACACACACATATATATATATATATATTTTTTTTGGGGCAGCAATCTTTCATTTAAACATGTTCCATTAAAAACAACTGACAAGGAAGATTTTATTAAAGTTTTCAGTATTCTTACTTGTTTCTTTTTTGCTAGAGATAAGGATGTAAAAATGTTCCATAATTTTTTTTTTTTTGAAAAGGAAAATTCTTTAATACAGTCATGTGATGTGTGTGGCTGGGCTTTGTGTGAGCATCTGTCTATTTTTTTTTTTAACTTTCAAAACTTAATTTCCACTGTTAAGTAATGTAAGGTTGATGGTAGGAGAAAATTGTTTGATATATAGTACTTCTAAATTTAAATAGTATTTTTGTATTTTCAACCAAAAGTTTTCTTAAGAGTTCTTGTAAATTATGGGTTAATAAATGTTTTTTTATTGCACTATTATTACTAGATAGGTGGCATGTAAGATGTCTACTCAGGAAAGTGGTAGTATGGCCAATATAGGTAATTGATTTATGACAAGAAATACAATCTTGTACAGGGCATTGAAATTCATACACTATATTAGTCATTGCTAGTTTAGATTTGATAGGGTTATTATTATTATTAGAAACAACAAGGTTTGCTGTCTTCTATTTTCTATAATATATAAAAAATTTTACATGTTTTTGAGGAATTATGGCAGAAATATGATGTTTAATAATTTTCTATATAAAAAATTCATCATGTTTATAATTAATGTGCATTTGACTGCAATAAAATGCGTTGATGTTTTCTTGTGTTATATTTAATGCTAGTGTCATGTACTTTTTGTAAGAATAATTTTATTTGTTTATCAATGATGGAGTTGGGAAATTTTAATTTTTTATTATTATTATTAAATTTAGGTTTCTAGATTTTAATTTCTTTATTACCACATTATTATTACTATGAATATAATAATACTACTATTATTATTACAATTAGAATTAAAAAGAAAAACTAATAATTTTTCTTGCATAAATTCAACCCCTAATTTTTAAATTTCAATGTCATGCATCTAAAACAGACAAATGGCAACTCAGGTCAAAATTTATTTTTTTCATTGATGAAGGTTTTTTTGTTAATCTAGGCCAAAGACGCTGCATGATGCTAAGACCTAATACATTCAGTTAAACCCCCTTTCCCCTTATTCTTTTCTTCTCCTTTTCTTTCTCTTTTCTTTAAATTTTTCTCTTTTTCCTTTTTCTATTTGACTTTGGATGAATTTGAACCATTCATTGTTGTATGAATTTGGTCTGACGTGTGGTGGAAGCCGCAAAATATCATATTACCAATGGATTTGTAAAATTATGCAACTTTTGTTTCTTGATTATATATATATATATATATATATATATATATATATTGTTTAATATGATATTATTTAGTGCCAAGGTTGTTATTTTTCAGTGGTTATTACTGATAAAATGTATTTTGGCAAGCAGGCTTTTTATCATAAAGTAATTGATATCAGAGTACAGATAGAGCATTGATAAATTCAAAGAGTTTATCTCTAGAGCAAATTCATGTTGACTTCGAAGTTTTGTGAGGACACCATTATGATGCTCTCACTTGTCAGAGCTGTTTGTCATTAAGTTACAGTCTTTTTTTTTTTTGGTGTGATATTGTAGGAGTAGTCTTGTGATTGGTTAGTTATTCTTTTTCTTTTTGTTTATGATTGGTTGATTTTCTTTTTTTTTTTCAGGTTTTGCATGAATGAGTGTTTGTTTAGTTGGGGTAGGTTTTTTTTTTTTGAGTCATGGTTGGATTTATCATATTTGTGCTTGTAACCTTTACAGGTGTTTACTTTTATTTTTATTTATTTATTTTATTTTTCGTTTAGTGGTCATATTATTTTGTTTTTGTCTGGGTGTTTGTATGTACATTTATTTCTTGTATTTATATTATTTGTATGGTTTGCTTTTAATGATATTTTTAGTTTTTGATTTTTTAATTTTATTCATTTTATTATTTTATTTATGTTGTTATAAACCTATTTTTGTTTGATTTTGTTATTTATTGTTGCTGGAGTTTATTTAGTAGGTATTTATTCACATGTTTGCATTTTCCCATTATCTTGATTTTTTGTTTAAAATTTTACTTTGGTTCTTAAAACAAATTATTACTAGTTTTTCTTATAGGCATAATTTACAACTTTTGCCATTATTATTGTATGGTGGTACTTTTTTTCCTATTTCCCATTTGATTTTGGTGGTAATGTTGTTTTCTTTCTGGTTCCACATGTATTTTGATAACATCATGTTGTTTTTGTATTTTTGTTTTGTGTTGAATGATGTTTTGTCATTAAATCTTTCTTTAAACCAAAGTGACAGTTGATAGTCTGAATATATTGCATCGAAATTTTTAAAAAAATGATTTCTTTTTACCCGGAGAATGTGTTTTACTTTTATTTTTTATTTGTAGGGATTGCCAAAATTGTGTATGATCTCACTTTCACTTTTTCTGAGAAATTGCTTTCGTGAGCGGGCACTTTTTAACTTTTAAAATAGTGTTTTCAACTGATTTTAATGGATTTTTTTTTTCAATACTGATTAATGAAACATTTATTTTTATGATGTAATATATTTTTTTAACAAAATTCCTATCAAATATTAAATTATATCGAATCCTTGCTTTATTCAAACACAGAAAATTTATTCACATAACATGGTTCTTCTCCATGACACTGGACTGGAGCCATAGCTGTTTGGCCCTTCTCCATGACACTGGACTGGAGCCATAGCTGTTTGGCCCTTCTCCATGACACTGGACTGGAGCCATAGCTGTTTGGCCCTTCTCCATGACACTGGACTGGAGCCATAGCTGTTTGGCCCTTCTCCATGACACTGGACTGGAGCCATAGCTGTTTGGCCCTTCTCCATGCCTCTACATAACTTTTTTTGGCCCTCACTCTTCAAAAGGTTGCCGACCCCTGCTATAGAAGGATGCTGAGAATAGAGTGGATGAAGCATGTAAGCAAAAAGGAAGTTTTAAAGAAAACTGAAACAAAAAGGAAGCTTAGAACAGGGTGTGGAAGGTTTAGTAAAGTAAAAAGACAAACATTGCTAAGGATCAATGAAGTTGTAGAGAACCATGATCACTTGTGACTTAACTGAAAATGGGTCACATTGAAGATAGTCACTACTTGGACAATAAAAGTAAAAGAAGTGTCTTTTGACTCAAGACATTATTTTCTGTTCTTGTTTTACTGTTTTAACCAATCATTCATCAAGCAGCAGCAAGCAAGATCTTGAGAAACCAAGGAATGATTGGCTAAAGAAAGAAAAAAAAAGCGTTTTGGATTTGGTAAAGAAAGACTAAGTTTGTTTTGAACAATGCTTGCATTTAAACAATATTATGTGGATTTTAATAATTTTATTCTTTTGAGAACAATCACAAAACAAGAAAAATTGGGGAATTTCTTCTTTTTTTTTTTTTTAAACCTGCATTAGCCTTAGAAAACATTTGTGACAGAAACACCGAAAAAAAGTACAAACTATTTTTTCTTGATTAACCAAGAGAAAATAAGAAAAAAGAAAAATTTAATTTTTCTGAAAAATAGTTTTTGTTTGAACCTTTGACGATTTTAATAGAGAGAGATGTATATTGGCGCGCTGAAGTTGCCATAGAATGTGCCACAGTCGTAGTTTTGCTGTAGGCTATCGACAAAGCCGTAGAAAAATTGCTCAAGCCCCCTCGGCACTTAACCTTTCTGGTGATACCTCAAGCGCCGAGTAATGACCCCAGCCTCTTCCCAAAGAAGAGGTTATGGGGGTGGCCTCTTGAAGTTACGAAAAAATGTAAAAAAAAACTGCAATAGGTCAAAAAAAGAATCTGAGAAAAAACGAGATGTTAAAGAAAGTAATTTTATTTTTATCTCATAATCTTTGTGACTGCTTCCTTAGTCTATCAAAAATAAAATCTAAGGAAATCAAGTTTCATTGTGAGTAGTTTCAAATCAACAAATGTTAATTATTGGTTTGAAAACTTAAAAAAACAAAACAAACGAGACACAAAATAATGGGTGGATACTAAGTTTGTTGAAATTCAAGTGAATCAAGATTCTTGATATTTTTTTTCTATTCTCTAATCTCAAAATGAACATAAATTTAAAATTATCCAAGTGTTTTATTTTGATTTTAAATACAGGAAAACAATATATTTTTCTTTCCCACGTACTTAACATATTTTTCCGCATGTAAAACTTTAAAAGTTTTAGATTAAATTAATCTTTAAAAAAATAAAAAAAAATGTTTTCTGGTTTTTTGAGAAATAAATGTCAGTCAAATGATACAGTTGAGTTCACAAATTGAGAGTTGAGACCAACAAAAAAACCAAATTCAGTCACGGGGTTTTTTTTTTTTTCGATTTTTTTTTAATTTTAGGAAAAAAAAACCTTGAGGAGCTGAAGCCCGATTCCACCACCCATGAGTGCTGTGGATGACTATTTTTGATTGAAGTAAACTCGAAAAAAATGAGCCAGTGATCCTTATTTACTACTCATTGCTGCGTCCAAAAGGGTTAAACACGGTATCGGAGATATAATAATTAAACAAATAATCATTATTCGAGCTAAGAGTTAAGCATGAAGAGGTGTGGCCACTGGTAGTGTACCCAACAATTAACTTAAGCTTCACCACTGCTATTATGACAGGCGTCACAACACATGGCACATCAACGACCTGGTTTTATTTTTATTCATTTTTTTTTTTTAGGCTTCATTTTTAATTTTAAAAAAATGACAACTGTCTGAAAATTAATGATTTTAAGATAAAATCTAAAAACGACACAAAAAGAAAGGAAAAAACAAAAAAAAACTGGTAGACTGTAGTGTAGAGAGAACTTTATCGTCGTACAGGAAGACAAGGAAATTTTATTTAGCAGAGCTTAACCCAGGGTATTATCTTAAATTTCTTCCGGGTACCGAAAACAAAAATTTAATTCTAGTAGTTGTAGTTAATGTTTGAGTTGTGATAATTATAAAAATAAAGAAAGTTAATGTTTATGTTTTTTTTTCACTTTTATATTTGGTTCGATACAGCTTCATATTTTCGGTAAGACTTTTTTTAGGCCAATTTAGACAAGGTGATTATTAATATTTTAATTTTCATTAATAAATAAAGGAATTAACATTAAAACCAAAAAAGATAGAAATTGCATGACTTCTTGTATTTTTTAGTCTCTAAGATGTAAAGAATATAAGATTCATGTTTAAAAAAGGGGGGGGGGCTGGTAGGAAAGAATGAGCCTAAAAATAAAATTTTTAAATACACCGAGTCCCAAAAAAGTAAAAAAAAAATGATTAAAACGATACATTGTTTCTGTGTAAAAAATCAAGCCTTCTGTCTTTTGAGCGGCTTTATTGTGTTAAATTTCAAAATACTGATTTACAAATCTTACATAAGACAAAAGAAATTTAAATTTTACATTTACTTAGATTAAAATAAATTAAAATTGAAATATTACTCAGAAAAAAAAGAAAGACACATGGTCCTGAAAACTAGTGAACGTCTTGGGGTGGAGAGAAAGGTTGATAAAGTTTAACTTCAAGATGGGATTTCAACATATTGAATTGAAATAAAAGAAAACCGTCAGATGTTTGAAATGAAAGAGAAATAGACGAAAAAGAAATTATTCTGTAGGACTTAGGTAATTTTTTTGTTGTTGCTTTAACTAACATTATTTTAACTCGTCACCAGAAAACCTCATCCTTATCAACCAACTTGCCTATGTCTCTTCACGTGCGTGTACGACACTAAAAAAAACGTTGCCGCCTTTGTGTTAGCATACAAAATAAATGATGAAAATATAAGGTCTTTTTTTTTCCATACAATTTTTTAATACAGGTATTATTGCACATTCTTTCTTTCAGCAGAGGCAACGTGATTGGGGAGGGACACATAAGCCTACTTTTCATTTTTTTTGACAATCAGACCTGGATTCGAAAGCTTTGAGAGAGTAATTTACACACTGCTAAAACTGAAATTAAAATTATTTATTAATTTTTAATTTTTTTTTTTTTAACACAGCGAGAAGCTGGATACATTGTCATTTGATCTTGTGATTAAAGTCTTTTAACAATAAATTGAAGTAATTAAAAGTGTAGGGGGGGAGACAAGTTTTCACTTTCAATAATCTGTGTGATCTAGTTTCCTTTAAGATTTGTCACTGTCACTACTTTTTCAGTAAATAATTTAAATATCAGTGTAGTCACACACTGTTGTCGAAACGTAGGTGGTATCTTACCCCCCGACCCCAAAAAGGAAAGTTTTTCAATTAACTTAATCTCTTTATAATATAGAATTGAAAAATGAAACTTACCGAAAAGAAAAATATGAATATCTCTGTTCCAGAAAATCCAAGTTCACCTGAAAACGTTGAAGTAGCAAATAATGGCCCTTTTCTTCCTTTCTTCGTCTTTTAAACGAGAAATCATATGCTCCTTTTTACCGTTTTTAAATCAACAATAAGAAGAATAATAAAGAAAACCGTCATTTTGTATCAGACAAAATAAGAAGAACTATCTTAGCCGTCATAATTTTCTTGGTGTAAACGGAGGCATTTGCATATAAACATTATGCACGCATCGCTAAATAGACAGATTTTATTATTATTTTCACCAAAGAACAGGCAAGTGCCCCTCTTGTGATAAGCATGCGTTCAATAGGACAGCCAGTTCTGTCTATGCTCGGATGTTCAATATAATAGCCATTTAGAAGTTTGTGTTTTTATGAATGAAGAAAAATCTATCATCGTAAATTTAAGAGAAGTGATTTTAAAATAATATTATTGTTAACATATTGAAATTGAATGGAAGGCGGCTGATATCGTTCATTTCAAAATATAGTAAAAACGAAAAATAATTTCTTCTAAATTAAAAAAATATCACCAAGTTATATTTTTAAATGAGTAAAAAATAGGTGAAAAATACGATAATTCGTACTTTATTTCCTCGTAGTGTTCTCTCCGGTCTTTGAGTTGTAAGTTTGGTCAGGTGTGACACACGCCAACAAGGTTCGAACAGTAGAACTTCTCACAATCTTACGAAGCTTGTGGCAATGAAATAACGGGCGCCCATGAAGACACAAAAATAAAAAAATAAAAAAATTCGAGTGTTAAAGACAAAAAAAAAGGGGTTACCCTCAGATTCTGGGAATAAAACTATTGAATCCACTCCCAATTTCAATGTTTATTTTCATTATCATCTAATTATAACTTAAAACTGATGTAAAATTATTTTAAAAATTAAGTGAACTTTTTTTTCATTACAAATCAATGATTTTTTTAAAAGTTTATCTAAATGGTAACGCATACTGTATAAAGATGTTTCATTTCTGAGCCAATCTTAAGAACACATCCTCATCCTACTTACTAACAAACTGACCTAGAAGATTTATTGATTTCAGCCTTAACATTTTAAAAATAGGCCTAAACCCCTAGTAGAAACATCTGTAACTTAGGACAACAAAAAGTAAGTCTTTTTGCTATGGTTTTCAATCAGAGCTAAATTTTTTAAAAAAAACTGCTATTGATTTAAGGGCAATCTTTAACCCTTGCGCCTACACACACACAAACAAAAAACAAAAAAACGGTGTGCCAAAAATTAGAGCTTTTCCTTTGACACCACTAGTAATTTTACTCCTTGGTAAGTGATGACTAGAATTTTGATAAAATCCAAGCATATAAAAATGAATTCATACAATCCAAGCATATAAAAATGAATTCATGCATTTTTTTTTGTTCTTGAGAATTGACAAAAATAATAAACATTTACTTATTATGTTATTTATTGGAAGGGTTGATAAAAAATCAGATAATAATTATCAATGAATTTGAATTTTCTAAAACAGTAAAATAATGATTTCCTTATAGTTGGCTCACATATCTTAATTGAGGATATGTTTATAAATTTATGAATGCAAAATTATTTTCATATTTATTTCTTTATAAATTAGTAAATTATAAATATTGCATTGTACTAGTTTTTAGAATGTAAATATAACATTCTTGTCAATAAAAAAATCTAATAGTATTGAATATTTTTGTTGTGTAAATTCACTTTCTGAGTTTTATCATATGTTTAAGTGTTATTACAATTCTAAGCATAATTTTTTAAAACAATAGACATTGCTGAGGAGTGAATGTATTTCAAATAATAAGTGTCAATGAAAAAACTGTCAATTTGACTGACAGTACCTTTTTTGGGGAGGGCACAAAGTTATAGACTGCTGATTGAAGTTTATATTAAATCAAACATATGTGAGAAACTCCTGTGGATTTCAACATATGAGTGTCAACAATTAAACCTCTTCAGGTGTTTATGCCTGACATGACATTTGAGTCTTGCAGTTGATTTGCAGAAATGATGCAAGAAATAGTGTTTTAAGACAGGTTGATGATGATGCGTTGACTTTCTTCTTGCTTCCCTTTGTCATTGAAAATGTGGTGATACTGAGCAAAAGCCAGGGACCGGATGTTTGCTCTATAACGATGACCAGAAAGCAAATGACCAAAACTCATTGGTGCACATCTGAGTTCGCGCAGATGTTCCGGTTGAAAAATAAAAATTAATCAAATATCAAATTTCCATTTCACAAGCCTACACGAATTTTATTTACCAGCCGATGGGAAGCCCAGAATCAAATTCAAGTGTGAAATCCCAAATGAGCTGCTTTTGATCCAAAAAGCAGATATAAAAAGCCGAGACAGAAAGCACCCAGCAAACAGACCGAGGCAGACCTCAGGAGAAGAGTGTTATCGATATCCCCTTGACTTAAGTCAAGCAGCTACTATGTTCGCCTCCCTTCACTTCTCCTTACATTCTTCCCTGTCTCAAAAGTACTTACTGACCTAAGGAGCGAATACATCAAAGACATTCCTTACTCACGACGCTCCCAAATTCCTAAGCATTTAATCTCTTTCAGCATATTATTTGCCATGAACATTTAACCTTTGTTGGACCTATATTCAAGTTCATTTTATGACTTATAGGGGGCTATCTACCACAAGGCCAAATTCTGTTAACCTGCAACAGTATACAATTACCCTTCACTAGAACGGACTCCCACTACAACCAGAAAAATAATAGATAACCAACCCACTATAAAAACAACCAGTTTTAATGTTGCTGATGCAATTGAAACAACTAGTTCTTCACTCCTTACAATCTGTGGTCATCTTGCTCAATGGTCTTATGGAAGTTAAAAAGTTGCATGTTTATATGTATTTTAGGTGTGTATCTGTTCACATATGGCAAATTAAATAGTATACAAAAACTTTTTTTTCCATTACGGACAAGTTATTCATATAAGTAGAATTCTTGATACTTGGAAAGGTAAGTTCCACAGGAGATTAAATCCAATGAGAACTCATTGTTAAGATTCAACAGAGTATTATAATAAAGAACATGTTGGATGTTTTTATAAACCCATTGGTAATATAATATTTTGTGGCTCTCTAATAGACTGCTTTTCAGACCAAAATGAATTTGGTCTAAGTAGCAGTCAAAAAGAGAGTCGCGAAATATTATATTACCAATGGGTTTATAAAAGCATCCAACTTATGTTCTTATATATATATATATGTGTGTGTGTGTGTGTGTGTGTATAAACTATAGTGAAAGAAAGTTCTCAATATTTCTTGGGTATGTTTGTTTACCTTTTTGGTTCAGAATTTAGGGTAAATAATTATAAGCATTGTATTAATGATCAAGTTCAAGTCAGCCTTGCACAAAGTTGGAACAACCAAAGAAAGGTTTGTGTTTACTTTATCGTTAGACAGTTTAAACATAGTAATAAGATATCTGTTTTATTTTTCCTGGTCCAGAAGTTAGGTTAAGTAAGGATAGCCATTGTTATGGTGGTTGAGTACAAGTCAGCTCTATGCAGAGTTGAAATGACCAAAGAAAAACTTAATTTACTTAATTTTGGAAGGAACATATGAATGCTATGTATTAGAAAGTGAAAAAGGAGTTCAGTCATCAACAGATTGGGAAAATGAGGCATTCTCTAATGGAAATGTAATTTCTATGTAGTGCCATGCCTTGGAACAAGGGAGAGAAAAGAGAGGAAGTTAAGAAATGTTTCTTTTTTTATAGACTTAAACAATGCCGCCTAATCACATCTGATAAAGCCAAGTGGGGTAATCATATTTTTGGTTCGTTTTCATTATGGAAAATGCATGTCTTTTTATTATTATTATTTTATTTAATTTTCCCCACAGTCTTATACGGGATAACAAGAGCGACAAGATTGATGTTCAGCTTGTCTTTTAATGCAAGCAATTTGATACCTACATTCAGTCAGTTAAGTGCCATATGTGAAACACGCTTGGGCGATCATGTCTCGAAAGAAACATGACTGACTGGGCAGAAGATTATCCTGCAGTAGGTTGCCATTGCTTTCTGCGGTAGACTGGTTGCTGACCAAGGCTATAGAACCCAATCTGTCCTGTTATTTAACCCATAACTGGAAGGAAGAGACGGATTAATACCTTTCCCAAGGGTATTTGCGCATAAGTGAATTCAATGAATTTAACTAGAATTCAAACTCGGCTCTCCGATTTCTCGTTCTGAGCCGATATCCAATGCACCACAACGCACATCCTCCTACATTACTTTTTCCAAATTAAACCTGGTTATTGTTGTAGAGTGGCTGAGACCTCTGCAGCACTCTCAATGATGGAATAGCCAATGGGCTGAAATGGTCTATTTAAGTAAAGAATAGTAGCATTCAAGGAGCAATATTTGAACTGATTACTTTAGTAACTATTGTGATTGAAACCCCTCCTCTCTGTGTTATAAGTTCTATCTTGTCTGTCATTCCAGCTATTGTACTTTTCTGTGTATATCTGTTTAGCACTGGATATTGTGCTGAATAATACTGCAGTACACTTCCTCTTTGTATCGTATCCATGTCAGTGACACAACAGTTATACATGAGAAGCTTACGTATACTGTTGTCACTCAATCTGATGACTTGGTCATCCCATCTCAAATGTAATTATATGAGAAAATTTTTAATTCCTCAAACTTTGCAGTTAATAAAATGGTTAATATTTTATATTTTGTCTTGAAAGGTGTATCCACAAATTTATATATATGTATATTACTTTTTTTCTTTTTTTTTTTAACAAAGAATGTACTAAGCTGGGTCTTATATGACATCATCATGGGCACCTTAATGTGGTGTAACAGTTAGAAAGCTTGTCTTGCTAAAAAACATAACCAGTTGAGTAGTGAGTTCAATCCTCACTGGGTGCACCATACTTTTAGCCTTGTATCACATCTAAGCTATGTTTAGAAAATCACCTTATACGGTATCATCAGGATAAAGTACTAAATTAATTACAGTAATAAAAAACTTGCTAAGCATAGCATCTCTTTTGTGGTTATTTACAAATGTTAGTTTAGACCTGGTAAAATTCCACACTTTGGGAGTCTGTAGTAAATTATCTATTGCTTGGACCTCTCAGTTGGATCTTACTAAGGTTCCTATGACATAACCCACCCACTATATCGTTCTTCATTGAAGAGAATAAAGGGAGATTAATTGAGGTTAAATAACATCTATCAATATATTAAATATAATGTATCATATATATAATATCATTATGTTCAAGGAATCAATTACAACCATTTTATTTACTTTTTCTTTATTTTTTTATTTCATTCATAATTCAAGAAAGTTATTTTTTGGTTTGCTAAAAAGTGCCAAACAGTATGCAAAAAAGGCATAAAAAAAAAATCAAGAGATCAAAGTTTCAATAAGATCATATTAAAATCAGCAGATCAATTAAAAGAAAGTAAAAATCAACAGATAAAAGTGTTAATAAATGGCATGTAAGAATCTAGATATCAATGTGTCAATTAAAAACATAATAAAACAACAGATTAATATGTCAGTTAAAGGCATGTAAAATCAACAGATCTAAATGTTAATTTAATGCATGAAAACAGCAATAGATCAAAATGGCAAAAAATAACATGGAAAAACAACAAATTAATGTGGCAATAAATTAAACATATAAATCAACAGATCTGTGCCATTAAAACCTTACAAAAAGCAACAGATCAAAGCGTCAGTTAAAGAAATCTAAAACTCAACAGATAAAAATGGCAATAAATGAGATGGAAAAAAAAATCAACAAATTAAAGTTGCAATAAATTGCATGCAAAAAATCAACAGATCTGTGTAAATAAAACTATGTAAAAATCAACAAATCACAATATAAATAAATCATACAGCATGATCCAAATTTTTATTTGTTTAGTGTAAAAGCAAATCATGTTGAAATCCTGGCTGAGTCGGTTTACTTCATACAAGAGAACAACTCTAAATTCAAAACCATTGAAAAGGTTATTCAAATCACTCCCCTATTTCTAAAAACAATTATGGAAATTTTGAGACAAAATAAAAGGAGCTGTGAAGAGCCATGACCATGCACATATACATGGGAGATGGTATATTAAAAAAAAAGCAAACTCTATAATATTCCAGATATAAAAACAAAAATATACGAAAGTATATTAATCAGGACCTGAAATTCTCAAAAGGTTCTTTTTGTATTTTTGCTTTTGGTGATATTTTTTTCTGTTTAGGGTATCTGGCCTTTAGTTAATGGCATACTCAAACACTGACTCCATGGTGAAGCACCTAAAGTGATATTTGTGGAAAAAATTTGTTTTTAGAAGCGACTTTCTTTGAAGTCTAACTGCAGAAAATTCTATATATTTATTAAGTTTACTTGTACTGTCAAAAATAATTAAAATATTAAATTAATTTTGCAATTGCATTGCAATATTTGATGCATAAGTTATCTCTGATTATTATTTATATAATTAATTCTTTTTATATATAACAAGTTCTATTTTCTTAAGTCATTAAAAGTAAAAAATAAATAACCAGAGAAATATAAAGGAAAACTCAACATGTCATTTAAATTGGTTATAAATTATATTTCGATGAGCTTAATTAGTGTAGGTTGGTAAGTATGTATAAGCATAAACAGAGTCACATTTGTAGGTATATGTGGGGATGTGCGCATATGTGTATATGGATATAAGTTAGTGTACATGGGTGTGTTAATTTATGGGGTTTCACATACACACTTATCCATAGAATTAGAAACAAACAATTAATTACTTAGCGGTCAACATCTTCACGACTGATCTGAATACCGCCAGCTGATCTGACGCCAATGCCTATGTCCTGATTCTCTTTTCCTTTTTCTCCTTTTCCTTCTTCTTATTTTTTTTATTTTTATCTTCCTCTTCAGTTAAAGAAAATGCTTATTCTGCCAAAAATTTTTGTACCAAACTGAAGGAATATTGTGTGGTCTGATGAAATGAGCTAATTAAGCTCATTGAAATGAATTGTAAATTATAACCAATTTAAATGACATGCTGAGTTTTCCTTTATAAATATCATATGGCTCTGGATGACATCCATTGAGCTCTCTATATACATATAACACTTAATATTTTATATTAAGTTGATCTTGTTGGATTATCCTTGCCGTTTACAGACTGGACATATATATATATATATATATATATATATATATACATGAATTATTTTGAATATTATTTTTATCGATACTCGTATCTA